>JAODAI010262169.1:0-15912 GCA_027575025.1 Scotoplanes globosa | reverse complement strand
GGGAAGGGTGGGGGGATCACCGAAGATGGTCAATTTAGTGTGTAAGTCAATGGAGAGATTAATGGTGGTGTGCTCCCCTAGGACTATGTAAATTTCACCCCCTTTGAATATTTGATACATCATCCAATGGGCATTTTTGCAATGATGATAAGAGTTGTTTTTAGAGCGTTTTAGAGTTGTGCATGTTGCGTGCTGTCGCCTATGCAGTGATAACCACTAATTCAGTGTTTGCATAGTACCGTACAAGACAACACAAGCCATGACGTAACAACACGTAGTTGACTGGCCTGAACATTTAAGATAATAACTCACCATGCACTTTGCATGACTGTTGTTACATAAAAGCAATTCTTTTTGAGAAAAGGATATAAAAATTCCACCCCCCTTCTCTGCTAAAGATATTGTCCCAGGAGCTCTGGGGGAAGGGTGGTATTTGCCTGCATGGAATTCTAATATAAAGTATGTAATTATAAATATGTAAATGAGTAAATTACATGGATATTATAGATGCTAAGCCTTGTATAGTCAAACCCTGTCTCCTGACACTGTAGTATATTTATGCCTTCTGTAGGTTAACGGACTAGTATGATAATATAAAGTGCCATTGAATTATGATTTCATACTATTGAAAAGTGAGAAACTTATTTCCGAACACACAATAACATTTCATTGATTTTTTTAATTGCAAACTCTATCGATTGTATTTAATCAATTAAGAACAATTGATTTTTACCGCAAGCTTAAAGTTACAATCGTTGTTATATTGTGACGTGAGTTGATTTCTGTCCTTTGCTCTGTAGGTTACCGAAACAGGAGGAGCCATATAGCGCCCTCTATCCAAGGCCATCGCAGCAGATTTGTGTTCCAAAGTCAGTCGTCCAATCCGATATCTTTACAGGACGGGAACCCCATCCACAAACCGGCGCCATCGCAAGAATACAAATATAAATGTAGTATCTGTAGCGAATGGTTCAAGACGAATGCCCAACTCGACGAACACAAAGTGGCCCATTCAGTTCACGGAAATCGGCTGTCGTGCAAATTCTGCGGCCAGACATTCACCCAAACATCGAGCTGCAAGATTCACGAACGTAGACATGTGGGCGAAAAACCGTTCGGCTGTCATTTCTGTCCAAAAACATTTTACAGTTCTAGCGATTGCCAGATACACGAGAGGGTCCACACAGGCGTGAAACCGTTCCAATGTCGAGTTTGTTTCAAGAAGTTTTCTCAAAGCAGTAACTGCAATGCACACGAGAGGAGACATAATGACATTCCGACCACCTAACGCAATATTTAGTGTTCAACCTGCGGCCCGAGGGCCAAATGCGGTCCGTGGCTTTCTCTTATGTGGCCCGCGAAGCAATATCATGTTGCATTGGGTGCGGGCCTTTCTGTCGTTTCTGCTTGATCATTTCAAATCATAGCTCATTATCCGCATTAAATTTATTGAGTGTCCTTCTTTTGAGAATGCTTGGATATAAATTAACTTCAAAATATAGTCAAATCTGACACCGTTTTGCATCCCGGCACTCTAGATAAATGCTCCCAAATTGCAGAAACTTTAAACCCCTCCCCTAGTACCGACTTTCACGCAGCCCTTCAGTGGATTATAATCTGGCCCGCTCTTTGAAAAGGTTGAACAACGTTGACCTAATGATTACGTTCCATTCCAGTGTATTGTATGTAAGTTTATAGGCATACATACTGAGCTGATATTATAGTAGAGACTATATTAGCATGGGCTAATACTTTGTAGGACATGTCAGTCATGCAAAAGTACTGATTTGTGCTTCATGGGCGTATTTATTTGGATTGCTTGTGGTTTAAGCTGATACACATGTTTTCTAACTTGTAACTTGCTTTGTATTAACATATTACACAATAATGTAAGGACTTATTTTTATTTTTTTTATTAATTGACAAACAAGATTTTACTACTGTATACATGTATCAAAACTATTAAGCTACTGTAGTATCAATTAATATGCATATAAGCGTTTGAGTTGTGATAATCCCAATGATAGTATTTGCATGCATGTAATTTGCAATTATTGTCTTACATCTTGCTTCCAAGTTCCAACTTCTTTTAAATGGTTAATATCATAATTATGTTTAAGATGTTGGATTAATTGGTAATCCCATGATTTTAGGTACACATATAGTTTTTAAGGGATGTTGAAACTACATCTGTTTCAACACAGCTACAGTGCATGTATATTGGTCCGCTCTTCGCTAATCACATATTAACGAGACCGTTCCTCGATCATTGCAGTGTTCTAATGGCTCGAGCCATAACTTGTCTTGACTCTGCACTTGACTCAAGTCCCTGACTCGAGTTCCAATCTTTTTTACTCAACTCGAGTCTTGATTTAATCAATTACGAAAACTCTACTTGTTGCTGAAGTTAGCATCTTTTTCTTTTAAAAAATTCAGAACCTTACTGCCACTCTGTTGCTTTTCCATGTTTCCATTAATCACTTTATCTTATTCTGCGTCTAGCCTATATAGCGCCTATCGTAAACTTGTGTCAATGATTTGACTCAGAGTCAGACTCATGTCGACTCAAATCCTAATCTTTTGGACTCGATTCAAGTCTTTTGATTTTATCAATTAGGCCAAATGACTCGTACGCAAGTCCGACATCGTCAGAGTAATGATATTTTGTAAGTAGGAAGGCATAGTAGACTAAATGCAATATTAATAGGTGTCTTGCCTGTTTAATCTAGTGTGCTATAAGCCACATCAATCCTCTTGTGATATCAGATTATTTATTTACGGAAACAGCTGAATGAAATTAAATATTTCAGAATTTGTGCCAAAACCATGAGTTTTGAGTTACGCTTAACATATTTAGGCCCCTAGACTGTAATTTACTCAATTATTATAGCAGATTTGTGTTGTAAGAATTATTTTACTATATTTATAAGTTTAAAGTTATAGTACTTAGTTATATTGTGAGTTCATTTCTGTCCTTTGCTTTGTAGGTTTATATCGATCTACGGGCGGCCTTCTGACACCCACTAATAGACAATTCCGCAACAGAATGTCATCCCCAAGTCAGTCGGCTTCTCCGGTAACTTTACAAGAGGGCAGCGCCATCCACAAGCCGCCGCCATCAAGGGATTATAAATTTAAATGTAGTACCTGTAACGATTGGTTCAAGACGATTGCCATTCTTGATGAACACAAATTGACACATTCAATCCACGGCAGTCGGCCGTCGTGCAAATTCTGTGGCCAGACATTCACACAGAAATCAAATTGCAAGATTCACGAACGGCGACATATGGGAGAAAAGCCGTACGGTTGCCATTTCTGTTCGAAAACGTTTTACAGTTCGGGTGAATGCCAGACACACGAGAGAGTTCACACTGGGGAGAAACCATTCCATTGTGGGGTGTGCAACAAAACGTTTGCCCACCGCAGTAGTTATTCAACACACAAGAAAACTCATTTATAGTTTCCGGTCATATGGCCGGGGATTATTCTTCGGATATTACCAACATAGCATGATTGACATGTTTGGGTTTAGAACTTTAGAGGATATTGTATATCTAATCCAATGTGGAGCCGCTGCATCGGTGACCATAATGGTGACAAACTTCCAACAAACGACTTCACATTTACCGTGTACAGCCAATCAACAATGGTTATTTATAGAAGCATATACTAGGATTGTCGTGATAGCCCAACGGATAGGGCTTGAGGTTCGGAACCTTGAGGTCCCGGGTCGATTCCCAGCTCCGCTGCTGGTTATCCCGGCATGTGTTCTTGAGCAAGACACTCTAATCCGACTGCCCTCCGCCACCCAAGGGTATTTGGGAACATGGTAAAAAACGGTCAAACATTTCGGAAGGGGCCTGAAAGGTCACCAATGGGCCGTAGTATGTGATTTATCTCAGATCTGCTCACAGTAATCTATGATTACAGACCATGGGTAAAGCTGAGTGTCAGCCTGTTTGTGTTTGTATACTGAGCACTAGATTCTGAGAAATATTGTCTTAAATGCAGAGAAGCATTATAGAGTTGTGTTATTTTACATTCTAGCCATTCACTGGTGGAAATGCCGTATTTTTAGCGTTTCTTGTAAATGTGTAAAAGTACTGTATAGTGTCAAAAATAATGCCTTCTGTAGGTTAACTGACTAGTATGATCATATAAAGTGCCATTGAATTATGATTTCATACTATTGAAAAGTGAGAAACTTATTTCCGAACACCAATAACATTTCATTGATTTTTTTAATTGCAAAATCAATCGATTGTATTTAATCAATTAAGAACAATTGATTTTTGCTGCAAGCTTAAGGTTACAGTCGTTGTTATATTGTGACGTGAGTTGATTTCTGTCCTTTGCTCTGTAGGTTACAGAAACAGGAGGAGCCATATAGCGCCCTCTTTCCAAGGCCATCGCAGCAGATTGGTGTTCCAAAGTCAGTCGTCCAATCCGATATCTTTACAGGACGGGAACCCCATCCACAAACCGGCGCCATCGCAAGAATACAAATATAAATGTAGTATCTGTAGCGAATGGTTCAAGACGAATGCCCAACTCGACGAACACAAAGTGGCCCATTCAGTTCACGGAAATCGGCTGTCGTGCAAATTCTGCGGCCAGACATTCACCCAAACATCGAGCTGCAAGATTCACGAACGTAGACATGTGGGCGAAAAACCGTTCGGCTGTCATTTCTGTCCAAAAACATTTTACAGTTCTAGCGATTGCCAGATACACGAGAGGGTCCACACAGGCGTGAAACCGTTCCAATGTCGAGTTTGTTTCAAGAAGTTTTCTCAAAGCAGTAACTGCAATGCACACGAGAGGAGACATAATGACATTCCGACCACCTAACGCAATATTTAGTGTTCAACCTGCGGCCCGAGGGCCAAATGCGGTCCGTGGCTTTCTCTTATGTGGCCCGCGAAGCAATATCATGTTGCATTGGGTGCGGGCCTTTCTGTCGTTTCTGCTTGATCATTTCAAATCATAGCTCATTATCCGCATTAAATTTATTGAGTGTCCTTCTTTTGAGAATGCTTGGATATAAATTAACTTCAAAATATAGTCAAATCTGACACCGTTTTGCATCCCGGCACTCTAGATAAATGCTCCCAAATTGCAGAAACTTTAAACCCCTCCCCTAGTACCGACTTTCACGCAGCCCTTCAGTGGATTATAATCTGGCCCGCTCTTTGAAAAGGTTGAACAACGTTGACCTAATGATTACGTTCCATTCCAGTGTATTGTATGTAAGTTTATAGGCATACATACTGAGCTGATATTATAGTAGAGACTATATTAGCATGGGCTAATACTTTGTAGGACATGTCAGTCATGCAAAAGTACTGATTTGTGCTTCATGGGCGTATTTATTTGGATTGCTTGTGGTTTAAGCTGATACACATGTTTTCTAACTTGTAACTTGCTTTGTATTAACATATTACACAATAATGTAAGGACTTATTTTTATTTTTTTTATTAATTGACAAACAAGATTTTACTACTGTATACATGTATCAAAACTATTAAGCTACTGTAGTATCAATTAATATGCATATAAGCGTTTGAGTTGTGATAATCCCAATGATAGTATTTGCATGCATGTAATTTGCAATTATTGTCTTACATCTTGCTTCCAAGTTCCAACTTCTTTTAAATGGTTAATATCATAATTATGTTTAAGATGTTGGATTAATTGGTAATCCCATGATTTTAGGTACACATATAGTTTTTAAGGGATGTTGAAACTACATCTGTTTCAACACAGCTACAGTGCATGTATATTGGTCCGCTCTTCGCTAATCACATATTAACGAGACCGTTCCTCGATCATTGCAGTGTTCTAATGGCTCGAGCCATAACTTGTCTTGACTCTGCACTTGACTCAAGTCCCTGACTCGAGTTCCAATCTTTTTTACTCAACTCGAGTCTTGATTTAATCAATTACGAAAACTCTACTTGTTGCTGAAGTTAGCATCTTTTTCTTTTAAAAAATTCAGAACCTTACTGCCACTCTGTTGCTTTTCCATGTTTCCATTAATCACTTTATCTTATTCTGCGTCTAGCCTATATAGCGCCTATCGTAAACTTGTGTCAATGATTTGACTCAGAGTCAGACTCATGTCGACTCAAATCCTAATCTTTTGGACTCGATTCAAGTCTTTTGATTTTATCAATTAGGCCAAATGACTCGTACGCAAGTCCGACATCGTCAGAGTAATGATATTTTGTAAGTAGGAAGGCATAGTAGACTAAATGCAATATTAATAGGTGTCTTGCCTGTTTAATCTAGTGTGCTATAAGCCACATCAATCCTCTTGTGATATCAGATTATTTATTTACGGAAACAGCTGAATGAAATTAAATATTTCAGAATTTGTGCCAAAACCATGAGTTTTGAGTTACGCTTAACATATTTAGGCCCCTAGACTGTAATTTACTCAATTATTATAGCAGATTTGTGTTGTAAGAATTATTTTACTATATTTATAAGTTTAAAGTTATAGTACTTAGTTATATTGTGAGTTCATTTCTGTCCTTTGCTTTGTAGGTTTATATCGATCTACGGGCGGCCTTCTGACACCCACTAATAGACAATTCCGCAACAGAATGTCATCCCCAAGTCAGTCGGCTTCTCCGGTAACTTTACAAGAGGGCAGCGCCATCCACAAGCCGCCGCCATCAAGGGATTATAAATTTAAATGTAGTACCTGTAACGATTGGTTCAAGACGATTGCCATTCTTGATGAACACAAATTGACACATTCAATCCACGGCAGTCGGCCGTCGTGCAAATTCTGTGGCCAGACATTCACACAGAAATCAAATTGCAAGATTCACGAACGGCGACATATGGGAGAAAAGCCGTACGGTTGCCATTTCTGTTCGAAAACGTTTTACAGTTCGGGTGAATGCCAGACACACGAGAGAGTTCACACTGGGGAGAAACCATTCCATTGTGGGGTGTGCAACAAAACGTTTGCCCACCGCAGTAGTTATTCAACACACAAGAAAACTCATTTATAGTTTCCGGTCATATGGCCGGGGATTATTCTTCGGATATTACCAACATAGCATGATTGACATGTTTGGGTTTAGAACTTTAGAGGATATTGTATATCTAATCCAATGTGGAGCCGCTGCATCGGTGACCATAATGGTGACAAACTTCCAACAAACGACTTCACATTTACCGTGTACAGCCAATCAACAATGGTTATTTATAGAAGCATATACTAGGATTGTCGTGATAGCCCAACGGATAGGGCTTGAGGTTCGGAACCTTGAGGTCCCGGGTCGATTCCCAGCTACGCTGCTGGTTATCCCGGCATGTGTCCTTGAGCAAGACACTCTAATCCGACTGCTCTCCGCCACCCAAGGGTATTTGGGAACATGGTAAAAAATGGTCAAACATTTCGGAAGGGGCCTGGAAGGTCACCAATGGGTCGTAGTCTGTGATTTATCTCAGATCTGCTCACAGTAATCTATGATTACAGACCATGGGTAAAGCCGAGTGTCAACCTGTTTGTGTTTGTATACCGAGCACTAGATTCTGAGAAATATTGTCTAAATGCAGAGAAGCATTATAGAGTTGTGTTATTTTACATTCTAGCCATTCACTGGTGGAAATGACGTATTTTTAGCGTTTCTTGTAAATGTGTAAAAGTACTGTATAGTGTCAAAAATAAACAACAAATTTAAATATTACAGCTGCATGAATTTAAACCATATGGACCAGAGTGTATTTAGGGGTAAAAGCCAAGAGTCACATGACTCTCTCGGATAAATTTCAAGAGTCACAGTTCAATTTCCAAGAGTCACGGTTCAATTTCCAAGAGTCACCCAAGAGTCACGGTTCAATTTTAATTGTGTGATTCACTTCGTAGACATTGCCGTCATCATCATTTTAATTATACAACCCGACCCACTGCCTATCAATCACAAGGTATAATTAACCTCTGACCCCTTATATAGCCCTGACCCCTTATATAGCCCCTGACTGGACTCCACTACCAGCTGTGATCTACAGTATATTGGGCGTCCTCTTGTTTTTTCCCCTCTATTCAACCGTGCTCGTCAATAAAAACAAGTCGCAATTTTAATTGTGTGATTTGCAATATTGGCTCTCTATAGTACAGTATTTTTTTTAAAAATCACTCATAAGTAATAATAATTGGCCTGTAAGGCTTATTTAATTTTACGACTCTAAGCAACCACCGAAGTGTGAGAAGCAAAGGCTTTTAAATTACAACTTCACGTCGGGTGGCCATCCAATTCATAAACTTGTAGTCTAGTACTGTTGAAGCCATTCATTGTATTGTTTAAAAGTTACCATATGAATGACACTACTAGCTTAACATGAGCTTGTACATTTTTTATAGCAAAGGAGTGGTCACCAGTCATGTCGATAGGTATGTTTTATTGTGCACTCTTGTCCATCGGATGGGGACGTATAAATGGCGGTATTGGGGTAGGATCACTCGTACCTACCTCAACATAACTGGTGAATCACCTTAGATGACCATCCATGATCACATCTGAAGACGTAGTGTATTCTGAACGCTATACTCAAGTTATGAGTCCAGTTCTGTATTCTACAGAATGTATCATATACAAGATAAATCGATTAAGTTCTTGTCTAGAGATTAAACAAAAAATGTGATTGTGTTGTATACATGTATTAATTAGACTAGATGTGCAGTAAGAGTGTATTAATTCGACTAGATGCAGTAAGAGTGTATAGTATGATGCCCAAAGCATAGCTACTCAAATTTAAGGGATGGTAATTATAGTTATCTACAGTATCATCACAAATTCTAAGCGTTCCATCAGAAACTCAAGTGTATAATCTAGAGCGGTCTGGAGTACATATTCTACTACCAACGTTATATAAATCGAGTCCCTAAAATCAAGACTCTTGTTGAGTTATTTGAAATTCTGACTCAAGTCAGAGTCTGCTTGATTAAATCAATAGACTAGAGTAATTGAGTCAAAAAGATTGGTACCCGAGTCGAGTCAAAGCAAGTTATGAGTCAAGTAGAGTCCCTAAAATATTTGACTCGATATGTCTGACTTGGGTGGAGTTATTAACTCTAGGTGCTAGGCTGTGGGTGCTGTAAAACTAGTATAGTCAACAGAAACAAGGACATAGGCAATAGAGTGACGCAACTTGCATTTAGAATATTGAATCTTAATATCAAATCAAATCTGCGAAATCTGACTCGAGTTGAGTCTGAGACATTTGGTTTGATAAAAGGATAGTCCACCGTCAATATAAATCCATCATAATACTATTGATAATAATACTATTTTAATATTCTAATCGTTTTTTTGTAGAAATGTACGCGCAAAACTTGAAATAAACGACCAACAAGGACATAACTTTGCACGCTATGAACGCGTCGTCCTCATTAATATTCATGAGCTGCTGATATTGTGACGTATTGTACTCAGTTGTAGTATTGCTGGTAAAAAGTTTGTACTGGCTTACGCGTAACTTCCTTATCAAAGTCATTCAGTAGATAAGGAATTGCTATGTACAGATACACCTCAAAATTCACCCATATCCTATAAATCAATTCCAAACACCAAGAAGAATATCGAAAGAGAAAAAATATTACTGTTTTCCATCAAAACTGAATGAAAAGTACTGCCAAATTTTGTAAATACATATTAGTCGGTCTAGAGCGCATATGATATAGTGTGAATTATGTACACGCACTGTTACGGTAGACGTCTCGATGCTGTGTGGCAGTAATTCAAAATGAGTACAATACGTCAGTGGCTTATTCTCAAATTAAAATTAACGAGAAGTAAACAACGGCTTTAAATGGTTATATCTTGAAATTGTAACGTACAAAAAGTGTCAAATCAATTGGTGTATATATGGTATTAACTTATTTTCCATCATTTTCTAAATTACTTTGAAATGAGGATGGACTATATCCTTTTAAAATAAGCACTCGAGTCGAGTCATTTGAAATTCCGACTTGAGTTGAGTCCGAGTCATGTGGCTTGATCAAAAAAAGATTGGGACTCCGAGTCGAGTCAAGACAAGTTATGAGTCGAGTCATTACAACGCTGTCTACTACTGTAGCAAATGCCGTCACAGTGAGTGCGATTTATTGTAACAGTAATGCCGTATCCACAAATGACATTGTATATATTATTCCAGAAACACCTAAGCCTTTATTTACTAATTTAGGGGTATCCATAATTGTGTTGTATTTTATAGGCCTGTAAGCAATATGGTGCGCAATTACACTCTATATATTCAAAATGGCCAAATTTTACTATACTGTTTATCTTGATTTAACAACTATGCACCGGCCAACTCGAGTTATGGTCAGGTGAAGTATATTTTCAGGGTTCACGCTTTGCATTGATCTACAAGCTAATTGCTTGTTGTATTTAGCTTGTAGAAAATAATGGAACAAGTGTTTGTGTACATATCATTGTATCCCATGCCGAAGCTAGCGCTAGCTACTGCTTTGTTCAATTTAGCTTGTAGAAAATATTGGCACTAGCTGTTTTTAGCTTGTTACCAAAAATGCGAGATTCGACCCCTGATTTTGCCAACAGTTTAATGATAACTTGGATCCCATTGCAGTGCAGTTATTTGTGGTCAAGTTTGAACATTGTTACTTTTGTCACGTGGGTGGGTATACTCTGCTACTTTTATATCATTTTAAAATATGGGCCTTATAGCCTTCCTGTTGTATATATTTAATACTCATAATACTCTATAATAAGACTGTATCTGTAATCATGTTCAGAACTATAGTCGCGTAAGCGTTGTTGTATAATGTATTTCATACATGATCATGTATATATCTTCCCATTATATCTGACGGTATATTTTTGGTACTGTAGGTTTAGACAAGAGAAAGATATAATTTATACTTCGTAAACGACATGTATTTTCCATGACAAATGATTGGCATGCGCTGTCTGCCGATCATGTCCCAATTAGCCCGCCGATCATGTCACAATTAGGGAATTATTGGCAATGTTGAGTACTATTTATTGAAATGATTACAATTAGTCAGGCTCATTATGTAATTTTGTTGGAATTTTTGGGAGATTTGCAAATCTATACATTTTTGGAAACTGTATAGTGTAAGCAATCAGAAAACCAATGTTTATGGCGGCCACCTTGGATTTTCAAAATGGCCGCCTTAAAAATGGGTGCTTTTCAATATCTCAACATCTAGGGGACCCAGAGTCCTGATTTTAACGGCTAAACCTACATTAGTAGGGGCAAGGAATATAGTGGTACCAATAAGCTAAACGTAACCACAAGGCGGTCATCATCTATAAAAAAAATCCAACAATTATTAATCTGAACATAGTGAGCCGGACTATATGGGGGATTATGACATATTTAACAATTTTTAATTAGTTTTTGTGATGTTTCTACTTGTAATTGTACGTTTGTTGTAAGTGTTTTCTTATTTTTCTTCATTAAATATGTACGATAATGTATAACTTCACTACATAACTTTTCTCTCTAACTTAGTTTAGTATTAACATCCATGCATGCAGGTATTATTGTACCATTCCAGCTTCCACATGCAATATGCCTATATTTACTTTTTATGTTATAAATTCTGATTACTTAATTAGGTCTACTTTTTCCGTTATGTAAGACTTGTCCAGGTACTTGTCGCTGCTAGCTTAGTACTATTTACAACATTTCTACTGATAGAATCTGTTTATTTTATATTTGAAAATAAAATGCAAGGATTTGTGCTGTTCGTGTGTGTGTGTTCACATTGTTTTAATTGTGCCACCTTAAAATATACATTTATGTAAACATTACGATTATATAAAATGTCAGAAATGGGTGATTCGTTGAATATTATATTATGGTGACTTAGGTTCCATAAACATATTTATAGCGTACCTCTCGGTGTGGCGCAATGAATAGTGCATCCATCTCCTGCCAGTCCGGAGACTGGATAATTGTTCCGTTTCCGCGTGGGTTCGAAATCACTAGAAGTCGGGTCATACCAAAAGAAGTTTTAAAATCGTACACGTTGCTTCCACGTTTGGTATTCACATACGAGATTGGAGCATGATCAACAATCCAGCGATCTTCGACTAGCAAAAAGGAGGGCGCTAATGTACCAGAAGGTTACAATTGAGCCGTTAAATACAATCAATCAATCGATTAATACGTCTGAAATCACGATCCATAAAACTGAAGTTTACCATTGTACACAGTGTAGGCTGTTTTATTACAGTCATCACTGTGAACTGCAGAATAAAAAAAGTTTGGCCTAAATGGTTTCCTCCTCCGCAATTTAGACAATTGTAATAATTAATATAAAATATCGGCTTGTGATCATTTTCACAATGACAGACTTTCTGTTCCATCCAGTTGTCAGTGTTCCTTCCATTCTTCCAGAAAATAATTTACTTCTGGAATTATTATTGACTATAATTATTAATAGTTGTATAGTTCATGAGTCTTCAAACCTCTTCCACTTTGCTTCGTCATAAAATTGAATGCCTTCCAGGTCGCCCAATATCCAGAATATTATAACTAAAGTGACATGTGCGATATCGTACATAACAACTACGTAATATTCCGGTGCGTATGTTCACTTGTATTGTCATGTATGCCATGTGAATAACGTCACCATTTTATCTGAATGGTTAACGTCGCTAGAACCACAAACTGGTATAGCTGCAACGGAATGCGAGAGTGACGATTAGTCATGAAATGTTGACCGCCTTAGAGCTCCTTTAAATCGTTCAACACTGTTCACTGTTATGTGATGATTTCAGTCCACAATTATTTTGCAGAATAACGATGATCTGTATTGGTTACGCTTTATGGAACTTAGAAGCCTTTTTGATTGACCCAGGCATATTGTGCGGTCAATGTGTGGTGTGAAGCTGATGGATAAAATTAGGAAGAAAATGATGGAAATGCTTGGGCTGGAGGAATCGGTGGAGGGGCTGGCAAAGGCGAATGGAGTACAGTGATATGGGCATGTCTTGAGGAAGGATGAGTTCCATCCCTGAGAAAGGGGTTGGATTTCAAGATGGACGGACGAAGGGGACAAGGTCGACCAAAGAAAATGTGGAAGAATCAGGTGGAGGAGGAGCTGAGAAAGGTTGGGATAAGGAAGGAAGATGCTCCAAAACAGGTTGAGATAGCGGGATGGTGTAAGGGCGATTGCTGCAAGAGTAAGGTGATTCCGACCACCTCCAAGCTTCGGGGAAATAAATGGATCAAAACTGGACTGATGATGATGATGATATTGGTGAACAATGTTAGAAGCAATGAAGTCGGAATAGGTTGTAAGTCGGATGTTACGGCCTGGTCTTCTAGGAGTAAGATAATTATCTGGAAGGGTTTCAGGAATAAGCCTCTCGTTAATTTTTTGGAGAAATGTCAAATGGCGTTGGTAATGTCTCGACCTGCAGCGGTAACGTTGAAGGTTGCTGAGCATCTAGATGTAAATCACCAGTGACGAGCTGCTTGGTGTTGGACATATTCTAGCTTGGCTATGTTACCTTTGAGGTATGGATCCCAAATCACTGCACCATACTCTTCGAACCACTGATATATAAACATTGAGCTTGCAAGATGTTGGACAATATCTCAAATTCCTGTAAAAGAAACGGACAATGGAGCTGGCCTTCTTTGTGATTTTGTTGATTATCGTGTTGTTTGCAGTAACTCTCATTGGGTTCGTGCCAGCTTCAAGATATCGTAAGACTCGAGAACACTAAAACATTTGATCTGGTCTAAAAATTGTGCTCATGACGCACTACTTACCTGTTGAGAATGTAGCCCGAGTCCCGAGTCAATTTGAATCAAACTCAGGATGTTTTTAAAGCCTGTATATAATCCTGATTATTACCCGAGTTGCTTGTTGGCCAAACTGAAAATCGATATTGCAGTTAAAGTTGATAGCTGCATGAACACTAAAACATTTGATCTGGTCTAAAAATTGTGCTCATGACGTACTACTTACCTGTTGAGAATGTAGCCCGAGTCCCGAGTCAATTTGAATCAAACTGATTATTACTGTAGTTGCTTGTTGGCCAAACTGAAAATCGACATTGCAGTTCAAGTTGATAGCTGCATGATTGGATTGGATACAATAGCTAGCCCGGATGTGACACGCATCACTGCACTGTATGCATATACATATCTATATGATATAATGCATGGGCTGTTATTGTAGGCATATAGACAAATGTCAACACTGACAATATTGATGGACGCACCAATGAACCCTTTGTTAAATTGATGTTGTTGTCAGATAGCTAGGTATTCATTCTATGCACTAGGTAGGGTTAGTATTGCTTTATAACTTCAGACATGGATCTGGCCTAAACACTTGGACAAGCAGGCAGCTTCAGTCAGGATGAAGGGATTAAAATGCCATATAAACTACTTCTATTGTCAACTATACAATGTAATCAATTTGACAAGAACTTCCTTTGATGTAAATATAATTGAGTATTCACCCACAATCTATAGCTTTATGATTTCAATTAAGTTGTATATCAGGTAGGCTATGCCTGCATTTCAACATTCATAGTGAGTTCACCTTTGTCATCTTCTTCTCCAGGTTTTCAAACTACGAGAGATCTGATTACATCCACTAATTCGAGAATACCACAGCATAAACAATACATTGATACGTAACAAATATGATTTCAGTTGGTTAAATGTTGCAAATCGACACATATTGAGTTAATTGTATTGGAGTAAATTGGCCACAATTAATAACTGTATGATTTCAATCAAATATCCACTTCAGTTGACGTTGTATGAATGTTCATATAATTTGTATTTGGAATATAACACGTCAAAGTTAATAAATTTACCACAAACATGTCTCTCTTCACTCAAATATCCACTTCAGTCGACGTACATTGTATTGATCTTTATATGTATTATGTTAGCCATGCATGTCTACCTTTCTTATTGCATTGAAAATAACTTCCATCATAGATTAAAAAGTGAGAAGAACTATGTATTTAGTATCCACAACTCTACAGTGCTCTTTCTAGGTAATATTATAAAATTTGTGTAGCTATGTATTCCAAAAATACCTCTTATAACCACATGAATGGCCGATATACACTGTAGCTCGTTATACGCAGTTCCATCCTCATGAATGGCCGATATACACTGTAACTTGTTATACACAGTACCATCCACATGAATGGCCGATATACACTGTAACTCTCGTTATATACAGTGCCATCCACACGAATGGCCGATATACACTGTAACTCGTTATATACAGTACCATCCTCATGAATGGCTGATATACACTGTAACTCGTTATACACAGTACCATCCACATGAATGGCCGCTATACACTGTAACTCGCTATATACACAGTACCGTCCACATGAATGACCGATATACACTGTAACTCGTTATACACAGTACCATCCACATGAATGGCCGATATACACTGTAACTCGTTATATACAGTACCATCCACATGAATGGCCGATATATACTGTAACTCGTTATACACAGTACCATCCACATGAATGGCCGACGTACACTGTAACTCGTTATACACAGTACATGCATCCACATGAATGGCCGATATACACTGTAACTCGCTATATACACAGTACCATCCACATGAATGGCCGATATACACTGTAACTCGTTATACACAGTACCATCCACATGAATGGTTGATATACAGTGTAACTCGTTATACACAGTACCATCCACATGAATGGTCGATATACACTGTAACTCGTTATACACAGTACCATCCACATGAATGGCCGATATACACTGTAACTCGTTATACACAGTACCATCCACATGAATGGCCGATATACACTGTAACTCGTTATACACAGTACCATCCACATGAATGGCCGATATACACTGTAACTCGTTATACACAG
>JAODAI010262058.1:0-10169 GCA_027575025.1 Scotoplanes globosa | reverse complement strand
CTTTTGCAGTACGTTTTTAGTACTGACCTTCCTGCTGATCACTTCCATCACCATTATGAAAAGAAGTGGGCTTAGCGAACTACCCTGTCTGAGTCCTATATTAACCCCAAACTCATCTGACATCCCCAAACCAACCGCAACCCTACCCCTTGTACCCTCATACAGCCCCTCCACCATCCTGACTTCCGCTTCAGGTACATCCCTCCACCTTAATGTAGACATAACTAATTACATGGGAACCGTATCATAACCTTCTCCAAATCTATAAAACCTTAATATTACAGCTAAAAGTATTTTTCATCAGAAATACGTAATCATAACATATAATTTCATGAACATACAAATGTTTGTTTAGAAAAATGTATGGTAACCTACATGGTAAACAAACTGGGAAAATATAGGCATAACTTAGACCAACATAAAACTGCATCCTTAGTATTCGTGATTTCGTGATCTAGTGAAGTATGCGATGCAGTTGTAATTACCACTGATCAAATGTTATTGCTTACTAAACTGCGTTAAGTTAGTAGAAATATGTCCATGAGCCAAATAATTAGTTCGACAAATGAATGGAATACATCATCAAAAATAAGAGATTTCTCAATTGCAAAATTTCAAAAGAATCTCTAAAAGGTGTAAGCCATGTATGCTCAAATCCGAACCGACCTTTTTTACATTAAAAGGATAGTACACTCTAAATACACATCAACCATAATACATTTGATAATAACAATATTTTAATATTCTCATCGTTTTTTGAAAAAGTGTACCTACATAACTTGAGAAAAAAAACGACAAAACAAAGATCTAACTGTGCACGCCAAGGACTAGCCATATCCTCACTGATAGTCGTGAACTGCTGATTTGGTAACTTATACTCAGTTGTATTATTGCTGGGAGAAAGTTTGCATTGGCTTACTGTGTAAGTTCCGCATGGAAGTAATTCAGTAGATAGGGAATGTCGATGAACGGATACACTTAATACGCTCCCAAATCCAATAAATAAATTCCAAATCCGAAGAAGAATATAGAAAGATAAAAAATATGACTGTTTTTCAATGGAAACTGATGAATTTAAATGAATGGACATTTCAGCCAAATTTGAAAATGCATATTAGCTGGTATATTGCGCGTATGATATAGTGTGCATTGTGGACACGTACCGCTATTACGTTACCATTACGTTGGAGGCCTCGATGCAATATGTCAAACTGAGTAGGCCTACAATACGCAAGAGGCTTGTTCTCAAATTAAAAATAACGAGAACTTACTAAACAAGAACTTCAAATGTTGATTTCCTGAAATTGAAATGTACGAAAAGTGTCAAATTTGTTAATAACCTATTTCCTTCTTTTTCTAAATTATTTTTGGAGAAAAAATATATTGCTATTCAATAATTGTGTTAGCTGCATGTTGACTCAAAGTATGTCATATTACTTATTTATGGCTTTATTTGCGTCAGATGTGTTATCAATGTAAGGACAACACAAATACACATGTATACAGGTAATCTTTTTAGGAACATGCTGGAAATGATAGAGAAATATGGGTAAAATGGATCACAATTGATGATTGTTTACTATTTCTGGAATCAATGTTTAACTCATTGTAATTCTAAAACCAGATAACAAATTATTATTCGGTTTGCACGTTTTCTAAGTAAATTTAATAATCTTTCGAAGGAGTTATGACTTGTATCATCTCTCAATGGAAAAAACGTTGTGTGTGTGTGAATTAAAAATAATTGTCAACATCGACATACAGACCGTGGCCCGAAGGCTCATAACTGCTTTATTTGTTTCAGTTCTATGAAATCCATGAAATGACCCTATGTACATGAATACATGAATACATGACTGATAATACTATATAATATGTATGCTCTATATTTTAAATGCAATTTACACCAAGCTTAATTTTACTGTATGCCCATCGCACTATTAGTAGTACTCTTATTGCCTGCATAAACATGTACTGTTCCACTTATATTCGTAACTTGACACATATAACCAAATGTATTATTATTGTTACGATCATTGTTACCAATGGCGCCTGGCATGCATAATTAATATAGGTCCAGGTTAATTATTATGTTATGTAGTGTAATATATCCTCATAATAGGGAAGTTACCCCTGTCGAGCTATTACTAGTGCGACCCATGTTTCCCGTCCGATTGCTCCCTCCCTCATAATATATCACTAAGACATTTTAAAAATCCGTCTCATAGGCAAAAACATTTCAACATTTAAGAATGTATAGGCTATATCGTTATACGTATGTATCACCATCGGAACAAATGGATATAACTGACCATAAAATCACCTAAATATTATATTTCTACATTAATTTATCATTGTAATCAAATTAGACAAGAGGACCATTGATGAGACTGGTGTTCGGTGATACATATTTCCTTTAATTTAGTTATCATTACAGGAGATCAGTGAGACTGGGTATACTAATAAGACTCGGGACGTCTCAGGTGTATTATTTAAAGTTCGTTGTCATTGTAGGCCGACAAACAAGACGGGGAAACACTTTGAGATCAGGGTACACTGACAAGTCTGAAAAGCCTGCAATGGGGGAATATTTAAAAGGAGAACTAATGGGACGGGGATCAATACAACCGTTGCACAGTGATATGATGAACAATAAGACGTCGGAAAAATGAGACGGGGACATATTTTTAAATGTCATTTTCGGATGTAATTAGATAGGGACACAATGAGAAGATGGACCAATGACACAGGGCCCACTGATACATATTTTCAAATATCGTTACACTCGGGACCAATGAGACAGGGAACAAATGCTAGGATCGACAAATGAGATATGATTTTAAAATTAGACATACATGTAGGTGTCGATGAAACATGGGAACTAATGAGACGGTGGATAAATTGGGCCTATTATTGTATTCGTATAGTACTTTTTCCATACCTGTAAACGTATATCTATCATCTTGAATTACCTACTTCGATAGCATTTTAATTTAAGAATATTCAAGGAACAAGTGTGTAGTGTAGTGGTAATACTACTCGCCTTGCACCAATGCGGCCGGGGTTCGATTCCCCGCTCGGTATGTGCAAATGATTTACTTCATACTTGCAACTAGAGGTTTTTCTCCGGGCACTCCGGTTTTTCCTCTACCCATTTGTCCGTGTGTGATGTCACATGGGCTCGTCGACCTTCGTGTAATAGGGATTTGGTTTCCTTTGAAGGGTCCAGATCCAACTTGGATCAAATATAATAATAATAATTACTGTATGAACATAGCGATTTCATTCCACCGCAATTAAAATATTACTTGTATCATACGACGTATAGTCAACGTTTAAGTCCAGTATAATGTTTTATAATATGTTAACTGTCTGGTTGGTTAAATATAATATCCCTCTTTTCAGTTGGGAAGTCCTTGGTTGCATTCCGGTTTCGTTTCATACCGAAGAAGTAAAATCGAAACATAATGCCGTCTCACTTGATGTTCAAGAGATTGAAGCATGATCATCATTTTCATTGATTATCGACTATATAGTATATGCTCTATTAAACCACTCCATATAATAAATCACAAAAATGCATTATTAATCCAAACCCATTCAATCAATTATTATTTCCAGGCCTGGTTATAAACCAATCATGATATAGTTAATTATCAATGATATAAAACTAGGCTTGTCAGTTGAATTTTACCTTATTAATTTATTGTTACATGTCTATCACACTTAGCGATGGGAGATAATAGGCCTCTTGGTTATACAATGCTAATTTAGCAATATGTTTGTTCTGTAATTCATAGATAATCAATATCAGTAATACATTAAGTTTCCTCAATATTTAAAGTACTGTATGTTAATTATGTCATTTAACTTAGGTTATGGTACTTTGGGGGTGCTATAAAGGTAAACTTCTGGTATGAATGGTGACTTCCGGTTAAGTACATCTAAGATGGCTAAGTTTATTAAGTGTTCATTTGAATGGCTTTAGTAAAGAAAGGAATGTGTGTTGTTCAACAAAAATGTTGTTTTTCATTATTTTCCCTTAATTTCCCTTACTTGATCTGAAAAAGTCATCAGAAATAAGTATATTTTTATGTTACTGTAGAACAAATATTAACATGCACTGTTTCAGATTAGAAGCATGTGGCTTGATATTCCGCAAAATTTCAAGGTCAATTACGGGAAATACCACTATATAGAACTTGAATCGTCTTTCCATATGTTTTTGGTTGTTCCCCTTATTTTCCAATTGCTCCCTTATTTGATTGGAAATATTATCGGAAACAAGTAAGAATTGCTTTTATATTACTTTGGAATCACTGTTAAACTGTATTGGTATGTAAAATTTGTTCTTTACATTGTATTTTACTTCACCTTAGTTCCACATTTTTTCTCTCTATTCCCTCTTATTGTCCCCTTATTTCGCTTGAACAGCATCTGAAGTACGTAAGAACTATTGTCATTTTACTTTGGAACAATTGTTACACTATATTCCTATACAAAAGCTGTTCTTTCTACTGATTTTTGATTTATTCCCTTATTTCCCATTATTTTTTCCATTACGTCTCCTTGTTATCCCCTTTTTTCACATGAAACAATATCTTAATGTAAGCAAGAACTATTGTTAAATTACTTTGGAACGACTGGAAACTATACAAGTGTGCATTTATAATGGGGCATGATTTTCCCATTAATTACCCCTTATTTACCCCTGTCTTACTTTATTTGACTTTAAATATTATCTAAGATAAAAAGAACCACTGTCTAATACATAAATAATGCACTTCACACTCTTCCATCTTTGCTATTAGTATAAAAATTAACATATAATTGAGGAGTGTCACCAGCATAGTTATGAAACTATATAATTATGCCGAAAAATGTCACTAAGACTAGGCGTTTATAATATAATTAAAATAGGGCCCAGCGCAGAGCCTTGAGGAACCCCAGTTTTCAAAAAAAGGCAAGAAGACAAATAATTATCAATCTTAAGTTGTTGAAAACGACCGGTAAGATATCAATTGAGCCAATAATGTACAGAACAATATTTTTATTTTAATCTCCAAAAGATGGATTCAATTTGATGATAAATAGTATCACACGCTTGTAAATCAAGCACTTTTGGTATCTTTGTTGATCTGTCAAAAGCTTTGACACCATCGACTACAATATCCTTGTTAAGAAATTATGGTATAATAGGTATCGAGTATGATTGATTTAAAAATTATCTCACAAATCGCTGTACCTTTGTATCATATCTTGGTGCATCGTCTACGTATTTAATATGCAATTTTGGTATTCATTAAGATTCCATTCTGTCCTTTGTTATTTATATTGTATATCAATGATATCTGTTCATATTCTCTAAAGCACATTATTTCCTATTCACTGACGATATAACTATGTTATTCCAAAATAATAATTTGAATACATCACTGCTTGATGCAACTACTGAATTTAGAAAGATTGCAGATTGGCCAAACGCAAATAAACTATATTTAAACACATCAAAGACTAAGGTGATATTCTTTGCTAATAAAACTAACAATTATATTATTTCATTATGCCTTGATGATATTAATATTCAAAACATCTGTCAGTACACGATTCCTGGGTACAATTATTGACTCTATATTAAACTGGAAAGCATATATTTGTGACATCAGCAAGAAAATAGCAAGGACCAATGGTGTTATAAATGCAGTAAAGCATTTGTAATATATCGTTTATATCTCATACACGGCCTCTTTTTAGTGAGCTGAATATTTTATCTATCTACGACCTGTTTAAGTTACAACTTGCTATATTTATTTACAAATTCCATAATGGAATTCTACATACCACGTATTGTTGCATTCTAGTGAATCTCGAACACGATTACGCCAATCACAAATACGTTATTCTGGAGTCAGCTTTTGTAAAAATCTCCCTATAAATATTATATAAAAAAATCAATTAATTCATTTAAAGTAGCGTTGAAACGCCATCATCATTCTAAAGTGCATATCCGTTTAATTGACATTATTTGATTTAACTGTTATATTATTTTATTTATAATTGTATATGTTATAATTTATAAGAAGCCAGACTAGGAAAGCCTTGCTTGTTTTTGGTATCCCCATATACTATTAATTTCATATTCAACTGCGAAACATGCCTACTATTTAAGTTTTCTCATGTTATATTATTATTGTTCACATCTTTCAATTTATATTATACTATGTAAATGTATTTTTAATTGGTAGAAATAAATTAAATTAAATATCTAGTAGAACACATGCACAAACCATTCCTAATGTTTATTGCAATAATAGTATGCACTTAACTGAAAGATGTTTCAATGCTATGCTCTGATTTATAACATGAGTGAAATATTTCGTATAGATTATCATTGTGCAAATAATCTAGGATACGTTCAAGAGTTGTTGTGTATCTAACCTTCCAAGCAGCCGAACATTTCCACCCATTGTGGTGATACACAACTGCCTTTACAGAAACCAGTTACTTTGTTACATACGTCCACGTTACATCGACATTCTCCAAGACACAATTCACCATAATATCCTGGACATTCTGGAGGTGAAACAAAATTATAACATAGCAACCAGTTTGTAATATATCTATATATACAAAACAAGCACTTTTATAGATAATACTTATAGTAATTTAATACTCATCCGTATGGTGGCTACCGCGAGCATTCCAAACTGCAGTTCGAATCAGTAGCCTACTTATGACGAGTTACGATCTTCAGATGTATATAAGTTGTTTGTATTAACGTGTACAATGGGCCATATTCAAAATAACCGTAAGTTAAAGTGTGGCGAGACGGAATTTGATAGCTATTTCCATTGTCATGATGCATGTGTTTGTTTGATAGATATTTACTGGTAGTGATGTAAGCAAGTATGTTACAGGCTACATTATACCTATTAAAATACAACATTAGTTACAACGTGTTTTCGTGGTAACTAATATATAAATGTTGTCGCGGGACGGAATTATAAATATCATGAAAAGTTGGGAATTGGCTCTTTGTGTCGTTATTTTCAAAGTATTAGGATATATAGTGTCATCATGCACAGTACTTAGTTATCCCTCAATTACAATTTTTGAAATTCAGACCGCCTTAACATTAGTAGATTTTAGTTTTAATAAAAATCAGTGTTGTGGTACGGAATGTGACGGGATGTAAAATTGTCGGCACACTAAACTTATGGATAAATTTGGTCAAATGCTGTCCCGCCACACGAAAAAACGTCTTAAGACAGTGTAAGATGCTTCTAATTTGAGGAAAACGCAATTTCTTCGATTTTTCGTAAATCCTAATTATTATTGATAAACATTATACCAATAGGTTACATTTCTTTTTCTGATACTGTTTTTGATTTTGGAGGAGGTGGCACCATTTTGGGATATGGCCGCAATACATAATAACCCCTTTGTTTTCAATGTAATATTCAATATGCTCACTGACAAACCTTATACACCGAGCTAACTTGACATTCAAACTGTATATAGCTGTTATAATATGATATATGTAGCATATTTCAGCATCATAACTTTTCTTTCATTGGTCGAAAAGTTGGAGTTACTTGCCTCAGGATATACGTCAAAGTAATTACTAGATTGACCAAAAGTTAAAAGGCTATTTAGTAAATTTGAATTAATGGGAATGGTATACCGTATAATGTAGTATAGCATGGTTGTACCAAATTCCGATCACTTAAGGACAGTTTCCAAAATATTAATTAAAACAATACATAAAGAGATACTATTTTTAGCACTAATTACTTTTTATATCATCCTTTTTTCACACTGCATATGCCTTAAACAACCAAAATTCTGAAAAAGTCACATAAACTTAAATACAAAACAATGTCCGAGAATTTTTTTGTCTTCAAAATGTACTAAAATCCGATCACTGTGAACTAATTTGTAAAATTTTTATCTTTTCGATCATCGTATTAAGATTTGATGTCACGCACCAAGTTAGAACACTTCTTTACTATCAAAATCACTCCCGACTTAATGATTTTGATTAACAAAAATTAGTGTTTCAAGCATTATTGTCAAACAAGAGGGCAATCCACGGACTTGCTGATCTCATCGCGATAACACAACATAGTTCATACATATTACATACGCATGATGTAACGACTCCCTTAAAACATATCTTAATCGAGTAACATATGTCCATCAGTCAGTCTGCCAACCATTAAATGACATCCATGTGAAGCTTTATGGCAATACATTTCCGATGGACCAGATCCAGGTTTTTAAGGAGACCGTCACGTCATGCTATACCAAAAATATGTATATGATTAGCATATATTATCGTTGATATTCGTATATAAAAATATTGAAGCTAAAAAAATAAGTAAGCCTAACATAAAATCAGGTAAATACGCTTTTCAAAGGTTCAAAATTAGTTTCTTATTTCTGCAACTTCATGCGCCGATAAATCGCGGCTGAAATGAATCACATTGATTCTGTATATATCGTCAATTAGATTCTAACTCTCGAATAATCAATTTACGAATTGCGCAAAAAAATGTCTCTATATCCGATTCGAACATGATATGGCGTCATAGAAATATGGGAAGCATGGTTTATTATAATTCATAAATACTTCCAATTTTATGGAGAAAATAGTAGAATACCAATTAAACAACATTGTTGGGATAAAAATATATTTATCCCCAACACAGCTTGGTCACATGGAGATCTATTGTTGAAAGTTGTGTTTTATTTCATATCAAAACCACACTACAACGTTTGACCTTCGACTCAACTTTCCGCTGTGTTGCTAACATTTTTTTTCAAGTTTTCTAATCTGTAAAAGAAGGGGTTTTCTATCTCATTTAATTTCATGATAAATACAAATTATTATATATTTGAAAAACAATTTATTATGACCGAACAAGGGAAATCAATATAAAATAAGCCGGAAAATAACAGCAACGATTCACTGTTGCACTGTCTGCAAATTAATTACATATTTATGCTACAACTGTCTTATCTTTGATGTGATCGACCACAAGCAAGCTTACTTTCAGGCTCAGTTTCCAAGCCTGATTATTTCATTTGGTACCGAAACGGTATTAATTGAAAAACTGGTAAGATAGTTGTGCTTAGCAAATATACTTAGCAAATATTAGCAATTATGCACTAGCCTAACATAGCTAGGCTAGACAGAGCCCTAACTTATAAAAAAGCCAGGCACAACGTTACAACTTCCTACAGGAATATGTGATTTTTTGTACCTGGCTTACTAAACAAAACAAAAATACCAGTTTCAATTCAATGGTGACAGTGTTTTTATACACCGATTTTCTGCGGAGCACGCTTTGTTTGTTGTCAATACACTGTCACTAACTTGTTATAGAGAGGACGTAATTTCTAATGTACCTTGTTTGACGCCGGTCCCAGTTTCATAAAGATCAAACTTAAAATCGATTGTAAAATCGATTTTCAGTTTGATCGGTTAAAATCGATTGTAAGCTATGGTCGATCGTTAAGTGCCGTTTCATTGAAAATAAATGTTAAGCTATGTTCGATTCAAATATGTTTATGTTCATCAGAGGAGGCTAAGGACGCCTGATTAACAATATTTTAAAACGAACAACAAAACATTAAAGAGCTGAAAGGAATTAAATTTGAGCTAAAGCCTGTACATTTTAATATTGAATGGTTTGTGAAGGTGCCCATGTTATCGCATAAGCTTCACAAAATTGTATTTCCTTAACCTTATTAAAATTACCCATAGCATTTAGCATTTAGATTAGTACATTTGTGATGGACAGTATCAAGTAACAGGTGGTACTTAGGCCAAAACGTTAGAATATTTTGGCCAAGCCTACTCGTTTGGCAAAACATATTACCTAGATGTTTCATAATGCTTAGGCCTAGACCTCAACGTTAGCGTTATGTCAGACTCAAACGTTAGGCCTTGGTGGCTTGGCCAACTGTTTTAGGCTTATCTGCCTAGACATATGCTAGTATTGTATTCATGTAAACGATATGCACATTGTGTTTAGACAGTTTAGAATGATAAATATTATTACACAGGGTATACTGTGTGTTCTTACCCTTAAAACATATAGTTAATAGAGTTGCGTTTGATCTGAATGACTTACGATTGATCCGGATCAATCGTAAAGTTACGA
>JAODAI010261947.1:0-10170 GCA_027575025.1 Scotoplanes globosa | reverse complement strand
TAATATGGTGTCCCAAAATGTCCACTATGTCTTCCAAACCGCAGAAATAAGTGGAGGAAGTCCCTGGTGACTTGATAAGTTGCTGGAGTGATATGGCACTCAGTCCAAGGGATTTTTTTTCTAATGCCAAGTGTGACGAAGCCTAACCGACATATCTGATGTGACGGCAGGTGGAGCGTGATGTAGCAAATTATATCATGATACAGCATAATTTGAATAGTTGCACCTGATATCATGAAGGCGTATAGGTCTACAACACAAATTGCCACGTGATATAAATGATATTACTGCAATGCAAACAGGACGGTGGCGGATATAGGTCTAGAGTGGGATTGGGGAAATCAACCGGTCACCGGACCATTAAAAACATCCGTCCCCCAAATGTGTAATGTAATTGAGGAGTGTAGGGCCTATCCACATTGCTGTGGCTTAGTGCCACATTATTCAATTGTTTTACTTGGTGACCCCCAAATTTTCCATGTTACGTGCAGCGACCCTCCACCACGGGTAGCGCCACCATAGGCGGGCGCGAAGCGTATCAATTTTGAGGGGCAAACAATATTGCGGAGACTCCCCGAGGTTATTATCATGAAAATCAATATACTTCATAAACACTTGTAAAGTAGAACTGTACCAAATACCAACTCAGTATTGATACAATCGTACTAAAAAAGCAAGATTTTCCCAATTAGCACCGCCCAATAATTAATATACATGCCGGTGTCGCCACCAAAAACAGATAAACTTCTTCCCTGGGCTACTAGAATATAATTTTGGCCAAATCTCAAAATAAATTGCGAGGCTTCGCCTGTACATTGTAAATTAGCCTAATCTCTAGTCTAACAATACTTTTTTATGAATAAAGCTCCGCCCACTTATTAATATGCGATGTATCGTCGCTAAATAAACATACTTCCTAATCGACTCGTAGAGCATCCCTGGACCAAATATCAACTGAATCCGACCTGAGCAATCACTGTCACGAGCCATCGCTTGATATGTTCACGATAAGCTCCACCCACTCATTACTATGCGAGGTTTTATTTATTTATTTATTAACTGCTATTTTACAGGGTAACTCGATGTCGTCATAATCAATAGGCTCAACCGACTCTCGTGGCGTCCTCTGTACCAAATATAAACTGAATCCAACTTACTGTTGTTGAGATATTGTGTTAACGAGCCATTTACTGGGATATACGCAATAATTATAAGCTCAGGCGCCCCCTCACTAATATGCGAGGTATCATTGTCAAAATCAATAGGCTTCCTAACCGACCTGCAGGGAATCCCTGTACCAAATATCAACTTAATATGAGTTACGGTTATTGAGATATCGGGTTAGCGAGCAATTTCTTGAAATTTTCACAATAAGCACCGCCCACTCATTAACATGCATTGCAATGTATCATCGTCAAAATCAATAGGCTTCCTAACCGATCTGTACCAAATATCAACTGAATCCAATTTATGGTTATTGATATCGTGTTAACGAGCCATTTCTTGAGATTTACGCAAAAAACGACCATTCATTAATATGCGAGGTATCACCGTCAAAATCAATAGGCTTCCAGCCTGGTCATAATTATTCTTCATTAAGACAACTAAGTATGTCTTTATTTTAAAGCTGCATTTCAGTATATTATTTATCTTCTATGTTATATTATGTCCACATGACTGCTTTACTGTTCATTTGTAAAGTGTACTGACTTGGTTGAAATATAATTCTTAAATTGAATTGACATAAAATATCAACTTAATCCGATTTACGGTTATTGAGATGTCTGTTAACTAGCCTGGGAGTCACACCCCCACACATACCCACGCACCCACGCGAGCCAGGGTGACCGCATATATTTCTTGTTAAACAATAAATCAAAATGTATTGGGAGCAAAATTGGCACCATTTGTCATCTAGGGTCCTATAAATTATTTTTTTCGCTAAAAAAGTACCTCCATCCAAACTAGAGGGTCAACATTAAAATATATAGGCCTGTACAGAGCCTCAATCGATTTTGAAATAAAAAATAATTATATTTCTTCATAAGGAGAAAATATGGCACCATTTGGCGTCTAGTGTCCTGTAAATTATTTTTTGGGCTAACGAATATATGCCCCTAGACAGAGGTTCAACAGTAAAATATATGTATAACTAGGATCGATTTAAAAAATAAAATAAATAGTACGGCTAATAATTGAAGTAAATTTTCAGAATTTACATCTGCAATATAGAAAAAATAAATACATTTAGGCAAATCCATTTTATAAACCATGATCACCTTAAAATAAGATAGGTTGCATACAACGTAAAGAGTGCCCCTCCGCTTAGATGGTGTCTGGGTACAAAAACATCCCCAGGACAAATTTCTGGCTACGTGTATATATATATATATTATATATATATGTATATACACATATATATATATGAAGGAAAATAAATCTTTCTACGAACATTATTCAGTTAAAAACTGATACTGCAAAATATATCAGCACACCGGGATTCGAACCTGGGACCTCTGCTTACATATATATATATATATATATATGTAGTCGTTGTATATATATATATGTAGTCGTTGTAGTAGCCGCCGTGGCCTAGTGGAATCGCTCTGAAATCAAGATAATATGGTTGATAGTTCCAGCCCCGTAAGGGCCATTGGTTGACGTCAGGTAGGGCATCCGATCATAACATGCTACGTTATACTGATAAAAGTCTTAATAAGGCGCCATATAAGCCTCGTAAGGGGATTGGCAGACATTGAACAACTTTATACATATATTATATAACACAATATATAAACATAATATGTATATATGTATGTATATGTGCTTAGTTGGTATACATCATCATAATTATATATATTTTTATATATACCAAGTTTCAAAATTTCTAAAATTTACCACAAACATTAATCATACAGAAATAACAATAGATTTTGCTTCATATTATTAATAGTAATAATCTGCAAGAAGCACATTAAGTATATTATTAAATTGCATAGTCTTACCACATAATACCAGTGCCATGCTTCCAGCGAGAAGGCATAATAACTTGATCATCGTCTGAAAATTGTGATACATAAATACAAGAAAATAGTACTATACACAGACCCAGAAAATAATGAGCATAGGAAATAATATACATTATCCTTACGCCACCTTTATGAGCAGAAAAAGTGGGAAGCTAGGAGGGCCGTAGAAAAGGCAAGATGTGATATGGAAGATAACATTCATAAGCAATTGGATGATGATGGGGGAGGAAACTTATCTTTAACTTGACGGTACAGGACATGAATAAAGAGGGCATTGATGTTAAAGGAGACAGAGTGGTCAAGGACCCGGATAGAAGGTTAGTCACTGGCAAGGATGAGGTTATTACGGTATGGAAGAACTACTTCAAGGATTTGCTGGTCTGGATTTACCCACCGCAGTGAGGGGTAAGATTGATGTCGTTGATATTTCGGACTTTGAAGTGAATTGGGCTCTGAGACGGATGAAGAGGGATAAAGCTGAGGGTTTGGACGAAATAAGGATGGAAATGTTTGTTATTACAGAGGATGTAGGAGTGAAGTGGTTTAGGAGCCTGATCAATGTGGGGTTGAGGAAGGGGAGTACCTCATAGGACTGACGAACGGGCCTGATTGTGCCTCTTTTGGAAGCAAATGGGTGATGTTCATGACCCAGGAAAGTACCGGGGTATCACACTATTATGACAGGATTTTAAGCTTTTGGAAAGGATTTTGGATAAAAGAATTAGGGATAGATTTGAGAGGGAGATCGGAGAGGAACAGCTTGGCTTTCGTAATGGGGGGGGGGGACAAGTGGTGGGATGTTCTCACTTAGGCAGCTGGCGGAGAAGAAATTAGATATGAAAGGGAGTATTGAATTTGGGTTTCATAGATTTGGAGAAAGCCTATGATATGGTTCATATGGAATTAGTTATGTCTACGTTAAGTTGGATGGGTGTACCTGAATCATATGTTATTATGGTGGAGGGCCTTTATGAATGTACATGGGGTAGGGTTCTGGTTGGTTCGAGGAAGTCAGATAAGTTTGGGGTTAATACTGGGCTTAGGCGGTGTAGTGCCCTCGGCCCACGTCTTTTTATTATGCTAATGGGAGTGATTAGCAGGAAAGTCACTACAAAGAATGAACTGAAAAAGCTGTTATATGCTGACTATCTAGCAATAGTTATGGATAGTAAGAAGGAGTTGCGGGATGTGCTGGTTGAATGAAAGGGCTTATTTGAGGGGCGTGGGTTGCGTATGAGCCTGGACAATGAAAAATATATTATATGCCATTTTACATCATTGGAAAGCCTACAGTGTGATATTGATAACGCCAACATGAACCAAGCTGTATCGTCGTATTAAAGGGGTGATATGACAAGTTGAATACGGAGGTTTTCAAACATAGTGTGTAAATTGCAGTATCAAATTTAAATATATATCTACTTTACACTTTCACTTTACCCTCAAAAGACAGAGCATAACTACACTATTCTGACTCATAAATAGTATGTATATCGAGATGTCGTGTCCTGTTCCACTTTGGTATCCGGTGGGACATAATAAATCGGATATATCCTTTTTGTCAGAGTAAAAATAAGATGGGAAACGGCTTATACAATAAAGATATAGAGCTCTTCACGGTAGCTGTCGGGGATCTTGCCGTCGCGTTGACCGTTATATAGTCTTGCTTGATGTCCAGATTTGAACAGATTTGGAGCATTGTTAATAAACCGGCGACCAGCGACATAAAAAATATGCAATGTAAGTGTTACAAATGACCCTCCAATTCCGATACCCCAAAATCCTAAAATTCCACTCAACACAGTTCTTCCACCTCAAACGAGGTATCCCCCTGCCCCTTCTACCAACATCCATTTGCGACATCGCCATATTCGGCAGTCGCCCACCGTCCATCCGAACAACATGCCCAGCCCACCTCATACCCCCTTATCACCCTCTCTGTAAGACTCATAGTTATACCAATTTCCCCCCGGATATCATCCAGCCTTCTGTTATATTCGAAAGGTGTAATGAATTAGACGGGCGACACACGGGTTAACGGAACGATCAAGAAGCTTTTATTCTACACGTGCACTCCTATTTATAGTAGGCAGATGCAGTCAAGCATAATAGGATTAATTAATACAATGTAAATGGCATAGGGTTATAGCCTAGGGTGTAGAGCAATTGATATATAATAATGAATATGTAACGGAAATGCTCATTAATAATTAATTAGTTTCTTAAACTAAGGAATGCAATAATAGGATACAACAACAAGCTATTGTGTACTGTGTATAATTTAATAGTGAATGCCTAACTACAGAAATGGAATGTAAATAACGTTCAATCGAGTTGCCGTCTGTAAAGTCCACTTATGAGACATAATTAAACACAGATACAGACATGGACAAGTATTTCAAAACTTCTATTTTATTTTATACACATAATTTTCTTATAAATATGCTCAACTAAATAAACTGACAAAGATACAAATTCCGCATAATCGGTGTAGCGTAATCGGCAAATAGACAATATTGCTGATTCCATTCCGAGTAGGCCATAATCGGGCCTATACCGATTACCATACCGATCATCGTTTGAACACTATTAAAAAACAACTTGCAATTCGTTTCATTTTGCTACCATACTATACTACAAGCTGAAGAGTTTTTTACAATCAATTTCAAGAGTCCCTATTCAATTTCCAAGAGTCACCTTTTAATTTCTCGGTTCAATTTGAATTGTTTGATTTGTAATATTAGATCTAACACTGAATTTTTTGTAATATAATTTGCAAAATCACTGATAAGTTTTGGCATTCCTGTTTAAACCATTCATCCGATTATTCATACATGTAGTGAATGGCACCAGCTTAAAAGGATAGTCCACCCTCAATGAACAGCCATCCTGAAACATTGATAATAATAATATTTTAACATTCTAATCGTTATTTGTAAAAATGTACGTACATAACTTGAAAAAATGACATAACCAGGACCAAAGTTTGCACACTATGAACGCACCATCCTCATCAATATTCAAGAGCTGGTGAGATCGTGACGTCATGTACTAAGTTGTAATATTGCTTGGAGAAAGTTTGTATTGGCTTACTGTGCAATTTCCATATCAAAACTATGTAGTAGATAAGGAATTTTGATGTACAAATAAACCTCATAGTTCACCCAAATCATATAAATCAATTCCAAACACCAAGAAGAATATTGAAAGGGAAAAATTATGACTGTATTGCAGCTAAAATGATGAATTTAAATAAATGAAATGCATATTATCCGGTATAGTACAGATACACCTCATAAATGACTGTTTTCCATCAAAAATGATGAATTTAAATGAATGAAAATTGCAGGCAAGTTTTTGAAAATGCATATTAGCCGGTATAATGTGCGTATGATATGGCATGCATTTGTACACACAACCGTTACGGTAGACACCTCGGTGTTGTGAGGCAGTATTCCAAACTGAGTACAATACGTCAAGAGGTCTGTTCTCAAATTAACGAGGCGTAAATAACAACTTTAAATGGTGATTTCTATAAATTGCAGCGTACGAAAAGTGTCAAATTTTGTAAATGGTATTAACTTATTTGCCTTAATTTTCTAAATTATTTTGAAATGAGGGTGGACTATCCTTTTAATGTGCTCACGCACACATAATAACAAAGGGGAGTGGTCACCTATCGATAGACAAAAAAACCAGGAGTCAAGGTGACTCGTGGGTCTCAAACTCAATTGTCCCCCAAGGTTGCTGTGCAGCAGTGACCTGGAACTTGGGGGTTAAAACAAACCCTGAAGCTACAAGGGACCGTGGCCCTGCTGCCTCCGTCAGTTTAAATACTGTGTTTCAAAATCATGTCAGTTCACTTCAATTTGCAACGATCCTAAAAGTAAAAATATCACAAATTAATCCTAAAACATAATATCGATTTATGATAGCATAGACAATGGACGTTGGCTCTCGTTATTTGTCTATCGCTTCATTTTTGTGGTTAAATATACGGTTATCAAACGTTTTGCTGGATCATTCCAAGTTTGACCAGTGCTGTGGCCGAGCAGATAAGGTTGATGGCTTTAGAAGCTATGAATCTCAGCAACTGGGAGATCCAGGTTTCGATTCCCGGGTCGGGCCTAGTAGTGTGGTTTTTTCATCCGAGAGCAATCACGGTTTTCCCATGCGGAACGACCTTCTCAAATTAAAAAATCCAAATTTTAATTCAAATTTATTATTGGATGACCACCCGGCGTGAAGTTGTAATTTAAAAACCTTTGCTTCTCCCACTTTGGTGGTCGCTTAGCGTCGTAAAATTAAAAAAGCCTTCCAGGCCGATTATTATGTCACAAACACACACGTCTGTTATTTATATTTTTGCCTATCCAACTGTAGTTTTGTTATATGTGCTCTGTTTATAGGGTCATTCTACGGAGTCCCTACGTGGCCAAGGACCTCCTGACCAGCAGTCGGTACAAACAGATGGTGGGCCGTGCGGGCCGCGCCGGGCTGGACTCGACGGGGGAAAGTATCCTCATTGTACAGCAGAAGGACCGACAGCAGGTGGGCCAAATATCTAGAACCATTCAATTCCATGTATGCACAACAGATGCTGCATGTGATGTCATTTCATCGAATTTAGCAGTATTATAATATAAAAATGCCTTTGGTGTTGGCGTAGCTGTTGCTGGTTGGCCGAGTGATGGACGACGATTGCTTGTTGACAATAATATTTACATCACATGACATAATTCAATCGCATGCCAAACCTCTACATAGATGTGACTCATCCTATCAACATCAGGGATATGTCTCCCAGTTTCATTTTGCATAATCAACAATTATATTACAGATTTTTTTAAGGAGAAAGTTTTGTTATTGGTGACAATGATTGTCAATATTGTGTATATTTCTGTTTCTCTAAGTCTAAATATTGAAAAATTACAATATATAATTTTTTTAAGCAATTTCTTCAACTGTTCAAATTAGTACAATGTTTTCATGTTGATAGCTATTTTCCCGTCAATTAAACTTTTATGGATACAGATTTGAGTGGTGTTCATAAATATTTACAATTCAATGAAGGAGTAGTCTCTACCCACTTTATTGCCAATGGTAATAAATTACAGCTACTGAAATCAATCTCGAATCAATTTATGATTTTTTGTCAATATCTATATTATAGTCCAGTCAGTATGTGTTGGTCCAGAGTGTGGATGCCTGAGCATCACACCTTTGTATTATACCAACTATGTTATATAAGATAGGTTTGCGTGTAACGGTGCATTTGATGGATGCATTTTAAGGATAAAAATGTGCCTTTGAGGGTAAAAAGATTGGCGTCATTGGTTAAGCGAGTCGTACTACGTTTTTTCTAATGTATTATGTTTCAATATATCTCCGTAACTACTAGTCAGCATAGAGAGCACAGTGGCTAAGTGGTTATGGAGTCGGGCTTGGTGCCAGAAGTCACAGGTTTGATTCCCGGCCGAGCGCTGTGTTGTGTTATTGGACAAAAACACTTTATCCCTTGCTTCAGCTCCACTCAGACTGGCAAAATGAGTACAAGCTTTGCTGGGGAGTTACCTGCGATGGACCAGCATCCCATTCAGGGGGAGTCATTGGTTCTCATACGCTTGCGCTACAGAAACCGGAGTTAAGCACTGGCACCTAATGGGCTGTCGGAGCCCGGGAGGATTTAACTTTAACTAGTCGGCATAGAAATCAAAGCCTTTGTGTGGCTCTTTTTTATCTGACCGGTTAACTCTGTATACAAAGATTGAGGTGACCATTGTACAGCCCTTGCGTTAGTAAGGCACCATCTAAGCCCCTTAAGGGGAGTAACCAGACGTTAAACAACTTCAACTTCAATATAACAATATTCCAGGTGGCTCATTTAATTTTGTTGTTTAAAAGAGTCATGTAGCCTAATTGACACACAATGGCAATTCAGTTATTATGTCGGCCACCGACAATATTGTCATTTTAATTGGATATTAAAGGGGCGTTCGTTAGCTTTATTTTTATACGACAATTATGATATTTGGAAGGTGTTTTAAAATTGGAAGCAAACGTGTCCCTTTTCAGCTGAAATATAAATGGCAAAGACCAGAAATCATGTGTCAATGTTTATGGTTCAAAGTTACATTCAATAAAGTTGTCCAATAGTTTTGAATACTTACACGATAATTGCAATTATATTGGTCATACATTTTCAACTTCAATAACAATGTATCTTATGGAATTATTATTGATAAATAATGATTTTTTTCTAATTAATGTAGTCATATTTGTGCACATTAATGTTATATTTTGAACAGCGCCCGGATTAAACTGATTTTTATAAAACTCCAATTTAACCCAATTTCTTGACATTTTTTAAAATCTGATTCATAATAATAATCAACGCATTGGGAAGTAAACATGTTGAAAATGGTTAACTATGAAAAATAATCTTTTCATCAAAATAACGTAAATTTGATTAAATATGCATTTATCTCTAAATAAAAATTGCCGACGTTATACCCGCTTTGCCTTGGTGTGTCACATATATATTACCGTGTTGTTAAAGAAGTTTAACATCACCCCGCGCTGTTCAAAAAGACCAGTTGTTAAACATGATCCTTCGTGACATATTATCAATTTGTTAATTTCTTGTTATTCTCTGACTTTCTGACTTTACTTGTTTTATGTTCTTCATCATCAGGTATCTGATATGTTGAACTCGCCCCTGGAGGGCTGTCACAGCAGCCTGTTACACAACGACGGCAAGGGAATCAGAAGCCTGCTCCTTTCAGTGGTCGCTCTCAATGTAAGGTTAACCCACACATTGGTCTCGCATCTCATAGTGTGAATTGTCCAAACCAGGGCTGTGTCCAAACGAAAACATACGGCGAACGTGAGTTTTCCTGGATGGGCCCATCACTTTGGAATGCATTGCCAGATGCAATACGCCAATCTTTCAGTATCAACTCCTTTACGAAGAACCTGAAAACTCACCTGTTCAACACTGGTTAGCTCTATATGACCCTGTTGTTTAAAGAGGTCCAATATACTTGTTTGTTTTTCATCCATTCTCTGTTCAACACAACATTCTTTTTTGTAACATGCCGATCATTTTCTCTAATTGTATTTTTCTTTAAGCTTGATC
>JAODAI010261836.1:0-10171 GCA_027575025.1 Scotoplanes globosa | reverse complement strand
GTATATCCAAATTGAGATGCTTTCCATTTCCTGCCACAAATCGCCGGTGGTTTCAGGATGTCACTCTCTGTTAAAACATACGGTACAGGATAATCTCCATACTGGAGTATGGAGATAAAAAACTAACGATGCTATGTGAAAAGTAACTAGTTCAATAACAGCATTATAATCTCCCCATTACATTCATACCTTATTAGGTAAATTTTGAGCGAGAAATCACGTATTTATCGTTAAATATGAATGTGTAGTATTCTTGCTGTGGCTCCGCGAATCCCGTTATGCCACACACTAAACAGAGTTGGTATGAACGTGACGTCACGAGACTCGTACCTTATTTTTCTATTGGCTTCGAAAAAACTCAGAAATTGTGTGGAATCGTAACAGAATTCACTTATTTTCAACGATTATGTACATTTTGGGGGCATTTTTCAAAAGGGGTTTTAATTGTATATATGCAATGCTTTCAACACAGTAAAGTTATAGGACCATGTTACTAGATCTTTAATAATAGGCCCAACGTTAGCCCTAATTAGACAAAAACAAACAAACAGGTTGAGTCTCGTCTTTATAGGGTAAGCTCTTGACATGATCTGTATGTAATCATCACAGAATACTCTAGCTTATAACTATGATAAACCATAGATCTATAGTGGCCGTAAGGTTCATTGGTGACTTTCAAGAGCAACTTCCGAAAGTTTGCCCATGTTTACACATAGGCCTAAGTTAGGTCCATGCCCATTACACCTGGGTGGCGTGGAACAGTCGATTTAAAGTGTCCTGCTCACTCCGGGGATACGGGGGAAAATTTACCAACTTATGTACAAACTGTATATGAACACAAATACCCATTAAAATAATGTTGTGTCACGTGCCAAAATATGTCACGTGACTTATACAAAATAATGTCTAAAAATAGCATATTTGCATGTTATCATATCGTAATGACACGTGATCAGTCTAATAACACGATTTTCAAAATTTGTCAACGATTTTTCAGAAGAAGACACAATTACTTTCAAAATAGTAAAAAAATCATAAGGATCTATTAAGATTGCATTGATTGGCATAGGTATCGGCAAACATATGTTTTTTGTTTCTTTTCAAATAGTGGTATGTGTCCCAACAATTTTGACGAAGATTGTAGACCTATAACATGTTATAACACAGGAGCATAAACTCCAACCTTGTACTCATTGTTTATAACACAGGAGCCTTATAAAAGCTAGCTACATTTTTCTAGTTACAATTTCTTCCCCGACAGAGGGATATGTCCCCCTACAGAGGGATATTTTCCACGACGGGTCTGGAATAATGCATATATTTTTATATTGGCCTTTTAATAATGAAAAAAATTCCAACCGTCATGTTTTGATGTAATTTTTTAAGTTGAGATATAGGCGTATACCCTATAGGCCTAGGTTTATTTTGTTGAAATTTTGATTTTCTTAAAAATAAGAATGGTTGATCATTTCCTTCTTAAATTACATACTTGTGCTAATATTATTTCCAAAGCTTTTCATACAATTGCTTAACGGCACATCAACATCGAGGTTATTTAGTTAATATATCAGTATTCACGTCTTAATTTTTAACGATACAAAGAAATAAAAGGAATGACCATCCGGGATAACTCCCTAATATACTCTTTGCGGGAAGTTGACCAGACTAGAATAACGACACGGGCAGTCCGATCGATGGACGCCCCCCACCAGGTTTAGCCTATAACCCGACATCAAAGAGTCTCGAATAATAGTATTGTCGACACTGAGTATTTGTCGACATAGTTACCGGGGTGTGGCCACTCAATAAAGACAGCTCCTATGAGCCACTGGTGAGAAAGAAGGGGGTGCTGAAAACTCACCAACAACAACTTACATTACATTAGGAGAATATAAGATATGTACACATATACGTACATATGTATGACGTACGTACGTAGGCTATATACAAGTGGAAGTTTATTTTATGCCCGCTCGATTCATACACATATCAGTATGAAAGCGCGGATGGAACGAAGGCGCATCATACACATGAGTGGTGCGCACACGACTGCCATGACCTGTGCTATACTAATATAGGAAGACGCAGATCTAAAACCCATACAAAGCGTGAAAGCCTACGTATATACATCATCGCGCAATAACTATTGAGTACTGCTGCGCAGACCAAGCATCGCGCTTATTTTGAACTTTGGTAAACATTATGACCCCATACACAAAACGCGCGCGCACTTTTATAATATGTATGTACGTGTACGTGTGGCAGTTCGTCTATATCCAGATACCATGCTGATATACTGCGGGATTGGCTATCTGGATAAATGAAGGGTACAATATAAATGGGTGTCTACATGTCATCTAAAATGTACACACACATTTCAAGTCACGTGACCCGTGCGGCCGCTTTTGTCTATTCCCAATCCCCCTGACTCACACGGCCTCTCGACAATGCATCGGCCAGCGTGTTGTCCTTCCTTCTCCCGACACCAAATGAGTAAGGACCACGCCTTCACGCACATACTCGGAGACCATGTCCCCCCCCTGTCTGTTCATGTAAGCTACCGTCGTTGTGTTGTTAAGGATGTTGCTAGGATAAGTATACATCTATGAAGTGAATAGAGATTTATCTTACGTTGACATTTCTGGCAGCACTCTCCGTTCTCTCTGAACCGCTCGCTGCGCGGACACATCAACATCGGACACATCTCCTGGTTACACTCCCACACGGACGTATTCTGAAGAGAAGGAATAATAGTTGATCGATCAAACGATTGATCGATTATTTCAACAGAATCTCATTTGCAGTTGTCTGTGGTAAGGTACAGCCAGTGTCAATCTAAGCGAACCGTTCTACCCCAAAACCAGCCACACATTGATTTTTGTCGAGATACTGTTACTGCTGTATTGAGTGCAATTATTTTTTTTGTAGTAATTCTATGAAGTACTATATATACATAACCACAAAATATTATTTTAAGTTGGCTTATATACATTGAAAGTCACTATTTTGATAAAAACGTGTTAACACCTGGTATTTTGATAACTATTTGAACAAAACTGGCACAAAAGTCACATTTCTGAAACTTTAGAGTCAATTTTCAACTCTACTGTAAATGAATTTGATTGATACATAAATACATGCATGTATGTGACACACCGTGACAATTCAGCTGTTATGTCGGCCACTGACAATATTATGATTTGAATGGGATGTATAAAGGAAGAGTTTCATTTTGAATCTACAATCATAATTATGATATTTGACATTAGACGTATCCATTCTCAGGTAATATTTAAATGACAATGACCAGAAATCAGGCGTTAAAAGTTTATCGTTGGTTCAAAGTTACATTCAACAATGTTGTCCAATAGTTTAAAATTCTTAAATGATAATTGCGACTATGTGGTCATGAAGTTTCAACTTCAATAACAATGCATATTATGGAATTAACATGGATATTTTTTAAAACCTTTTATAATTAATGTAGGCAGATTTATGCACATTAGTGTAGTATTTTGACCACTCATATGAATTTTTGACAAAATTGACAGTTTACCCTATTTTCTGTCCATTTTTCACTAAAATTGATAATGAAAATAAGAGCATTGGAAAGTAAACAAGTTGAAAATGGTTAAGCATGAAAGATAATATTTTGACTACGAAGATTGCTGGCATAATACCCGTTATGTTGTGGTATGTTACATATGCACGTGATGCACCGTGGCAGGTCGGGTATTATGTCGGCATTCTTCATTTTGAGATAATATGACAAACTCCAATTAAAAAGTCAATAACTTAGAAATTTAATATTTTCCCGAATATGGTATAAAATTAAAAGCTTCTTTACCACAGTCATATCTCTAAATGGCCAAAGGTCGACATAATACCTGATCTGCCATTGTGCATCACATCTGTGACTCAAAACATCAAATCGGGTATTAATGTTGTCAACTCAATAATGTCAAGATAAAGACATTTGACATCAAATTTATGTCGGCAAACACATACATCCTGGTCATGCATAGTAGCTCATAGAAGACTACGTTTCTTTGGACATGTTTCGAGACTTCATGAAGACGCCCCAGCAAAACTTGCACTGCGAGAAGCACTGAGATATGCTAAGAAACCAAGAGGAAGACCAGTAACTACACTACTTGGCACACTAAAGTCGCAATTAAAGCACTTAAATATTAACAATTTTGATGATATGATGCAATGAACCTTGCGCAAGATCTAGATATGTGGAGGAGGATTACCACAGAGCATGTCGAATAGACGAAACCAATGAAGTGATAGGCACCTTTGGCAGATATATTAAACACATCGTTGGCCGTGACTCAACCTACTACTACTACGATGGTGCTTTTCGTACTCTTTCCAATATCTTCAACAGCAAGTTAGGTAAAGACATTAAACTACGCATCTTCAATGCTCTTATGCTTCTTATAAAGAGCATTTTCTTATATAATTGTGAACTATGGGGAACAACAAAAGGTATTGACCACAAAATTGACACTTTTCAAAGGAGATTTCTTTGCAACGTCCTAAAAATCAGATGGACAAACAATAATTGGATATCAAACGAAGAGCTCACCGTCAAAAATCAGACATCTTGGTCATCTATGTACAGTAGCTCATAGAAGACTACATTTTTTTGGACATGTTTGCAGACTTCATGATGATGCCTCAGCAAAACAAGCACTGAGAGAAGCACTACAATACGGATACACAAAGAAACGAGGAGGAAGACCAGTGACCATGTTACTCGGTACACTAAAGTGTAAACGCTTCCTGTGCGGGAAAACCCTTTTCGGGTGGTTGCACAGTATTTATCCAGATCCAAAAGTCACAATTGAAAAGTTGGAACATTAACAATTTTGATGATGCAATGAACCTTGCGCAAGATCGAATTAAGTGGAGGAGGATTATCACAGACCATGTCTAACGTGAAGAGCCTTCGGCGCAAACACGGCTTTGGCCGTGACTCCAGCTACTACTAGGATAATGGGGACACCCATTTAGTGGTTGGTAGCGAGAGGGTAATATCATTGTAACCGGTTACGTAGAGTTAAAACATAGTTCACCTTCATTTCAAAATAATTTAGATAAAGAAGGAAACTAAGTTAATTAATGCCATACCAAATTTGACACATTTCGTACATTGCAATTCCAATAAATCACCATTTGAAGTTGTTGTTTGTGTGAGAGGTAGTACCTTATTGTAGTAGTTAACCGCAATCCACTTTATTTATGATTAACCTATCTGGCACTATATAAGCTCGTTGTTGAAGTGTCGTTAGGAAATTATCTCTCTTATCGGATGGATTACCAACTGGTCCTCCACAATCACTCAATTCTCACCAGTGGCTCCCAGTAGCTGTCTTTATGGCAGTGGCCACACCCTGGTAACTATGTCTGTTCATAAGCTAAACCTGGTGAAGGGCGTCCATCGGATGAGAACGTTAAATGGCGGTCCCGGGGCAAGACTACCTATCTCGTTATTCTAGTCTGTCCATCTTTTTGTAAAGAGTGGGGGGTTATCCCGGATGGTCATTCCTTTTAATTGTTGCATCATTCACATTGTGACTTGAATATATTGAATATAATTAACCTATCTGGCACTGATATAACCTCGCTGTTGATGTCCCGTTAAGCAATTATCCTCTCTCTCTGACATATTGTACTCAGTTTGGCATATTGTACTGCATCTGCCACACAGCATCGAGGCGGCATCGGTAGCGTATGCGGTACATGTACATAATGCACGCTATGCTGTACTCGCACCTTACCGGCTAATATGCCTTCAAAACTTGGTGGCGTTTTCATTAATATAAATTCATCAATTTGGATGGAGAAAAACATACTCTTTCCAATTTATAGATTATTCTTGGTGTTTGGAATTGATTCATAGGATTTGAATGAAAATATATTGGGTTTATTTTTACACTGAAATGCCTTTTCTCTTCCGTACCTTTGAATGGAACTTACACATTAAGTCAATAGAAACTTTCTTCCATAAATATTACAACTGAGTACAATACACGTACAATACGTCACGATATCAGCAGCTCATGAATATTAATGAGGATGGGTCCTTGTTTTGTGGTTTTTTTTCAAGTTGTGTTACTGTACATACATTTTTACAAAAACGATTAGAATGTTAAAAATAATAGTATTATCGAAGTATTATGATGGATGTGCATTGAGGGTGAACTATTCTTTTAATACCTTCTTATTTACTACAGATGCCCCACGAGGCGACCGTGGACCACGGCGATGTCTTTCAAGATGACGAGACCGACGGTGAATTTGCGTCACCGTCATTTCCACGGAAGATGCTATCGCCCAAGGATCAGAACGGCCGAACAGTGCCCACTCCACCCACGTCACCAAGCAAGAAGGAGCACCGCCCATCTGTCATTAAGATCGCGCCCATTCCAAAGTCCATTACCCACGATCACGATGACGACGACTGAACTGCGACCTCATAATCTGGCGGGAATAGCTGTCCACAGGCTATACTAGCTGTCAAAAGTGGAAAAGAGTTCACTGCTTTTCGTTGGAACGGTGGTTTGGTGCTACGAAATGTTGATATATTTATAATAGAGAGATATTATGGAGGGTGATGTACTTTTCTGTCGTACAGATGGTTGTTTTAAGAAGCGACTAGGTAGGGGGAGGTTTTGTCTGAGAATTCATAACTTTTTCACGGATCGTTGGTATTGGTTAACAAAATATTGATATATTTATGATGGGGAGAAAGATAGTTTGAGATGCACTTCTCTATGGAACAGATGGACGTGACAGAGTGTGAGGAAGACAGTGACCGTCTAACTAGGACGTGCGTCTCTGGGGAAGAGAGTGTTTTAATATTTATTATTATATCGATGCCATTCTATCTTCTCTTTAAGATATTTTAAATTTTAAAAAATACAAACTGTATTATACTGTCAAACAATAACCTGCAAATTAGCCTGGCCTGTTTTAGGGCAAAAATGTGTCTTCCTATATGTCTCAAGTGGTTAGATATTAGGTAGGCCTACCTCGAGTTGTACACGATTGACACTTTAAAATATTTATGCAAAATAACGTCATTTACATTATTGGCAAAAGCCATTTTTTAGCCAAATTGCCTTACTGAATATCGGAAAGTGCACTAGATTTAATAGTAGCCTACACCATGTGTATACCATTGAAAAGGTGCACCTCCATATTTAGTATATTGACCTCTGCTTTATTATTCGCAGTCCAGTTGGTGAAAATCATTCCTGTTTCAGGTTATTGATCCAATTAGACATTTTTGACAAGTATCACCACTTTGCCACCAATTTTCATGTGTGTTAGTCAGCAATTTTTCTTTGACTGTGGATTCAGTGATATTTATTTTCAGTAATAAAGTATACAATACTTGAAAGTGATAAAATTTACTTGTGCCCGATCTAAACACCATTTATACCTTAGAAAACACAGAATGCTAAGCATCCTATAGACCGTACGTTTAACAAAATGAAGCCAACTTTTTACCCTGCAAAGTCTGTTTTTACCCTCCAGTCCAGAAAGCGTATTCTCTAAGCACTAGATGCATTATACCAATGCGTCATGCCGCAGGCGTCTGTGCCAATGCAAATGTGGTAACGTGCGTATATGTAACTAAGGCAGAGCGTGCGAGCACACTTGCCTACATTTGTACCTGATTGGCCATGATATAAATATTATACATTCACATCTAGCATTGCATACACGTGTAATGTATCTGATGGCGCGCTGCACACACAACGTTGTAGTCAGTAATTTATTATTGTAAAGTTTGCTGCCCACAAGAAGCGTGCCTAAATCATGGTAAAGTTGTACATGAACGCAATTGATGTACATCATGACAGAATTGATGTACATCATCACACAGTTGATGTACATCATGACACAATTGATGTACATCATGACACAATTGATGTACATCATGACACAATTGATGTACATCATCACACAGTTGATGTACATCATCACACAGTCGATGTACATCATGACACAGTTGATGTACATCATCACACAGTTGATGTACATCATGACACAATTGATGTACATCATCACACAGTTGATGGACATCATGACACAATTGATGGACATCATCACACAGTTGATGTACATCATCACACAGTTGATGTACATCATCACATAATTGATGTACATCATCACACAGTTGATGTACATCATCACACAGTTGGTGTACATCATGACACAATTGATGTACATCATCACACAGTTGATGTACATCATGACACAATTGATGGACATCATCACACAATTGATGTACATCATCACACAGTTGATGTACATCATCACACAGTTGATGGACATCATCACACAGTTGATGGACATCATGACACAATTGATGGACATCATCACACAATTGATGGACATCATCACACAGTTGATGTACATCATCACACAGTTGATGTACATCATCACACAGTTGATGTACATCATCACACAGTTGATGTACATCAAATCCGGAGTGATGATGATTATATTCCAGTGGCTCTAACTGGTTTATCAAAGGTTTTGGGTGGCTCATATAACCACTGCGTTGAAAAGGGCTGGGAAACCTATTCATTCATTCATTACACAATTGATGTACACCAGCACATAATTTAGCATAGCAGACTGGTGCGTCGCTCACACATTCTATTAATATTCTCATTTTTTCTGTTCCAGGTGGTCTTAACCCACTGATCCCACGGTGCTTCATGTCATGTTTTCATGTGAGTGTGATGGAATTGTGTTAATACCACATAATATTCCAGACAAGACAAGTACTTATAATGCAATGTAAATTGCCTACTTCTTCTAAGTTCCATATCATGAACACTGGATAGGCACCATCCAGGCACTATCCAGGCACTATCCAGGCACTATCCAGGCACTAACTGGATGGGCACTATCCAGGCACTATCCAGGTACTATCCAGGCACTATGTAACTGTAGGAACATCTCTGACCTCTTAGAAAGTGATAACACGTTTGCCAGTTCAAATTCTGTATTGGGTATTTAAAGTTTTAGTAAAATAATAAAGTAAAAGTGTTTCTTATTTTGGATTTTGGGGCACTATTTACTAATTTGGGATTATTTTACAATATTGGTCCCAGTGAGTTAGTGTTTGATCATGTGTGTAGTGGATAGGCACTATACATCCATTTATCATTCGGTGTACATTGTTGCATAATAACCCTTACTTAGACCTTTAACTCTATATAATATAATATATACATGGCATTTAACCGAAGGTACATCTAAATGGATGTTAAATGCAAAACTAAAGACTATATGAATCGCAAATAGTAACTTTCCAAATGATCTGTTGTTCGGCGCGTGGCAAAGAGATTGGGAATGAGAGATATGTTTATTTTATTATCTATTATTTGTTCTAATTAGGCAAAGTGTGTGTTCTCATGCGAAAGTTTATTAGAATGGGTGCTCTATTAAGACCACGAGGGTTTAGTTTTGGTTCGTATTATATGGATCGTGGGGTCAAATATTCAATTTCCCTATGAACGATATCTATTTCCAGTATATCCAACTTTAGATGATTTTTTCCTTAGTTTTCGTCAGAGTTAAAAACTACATTAATTAACCAATAATTATAATTATTCCTTTATGCCAGATTGTTTTCACTGTTTTTGCATGAAAATAGAACATTCCCAGATTGCTTTTTCCTGTTCCGTTAATATTGCGTTTGTCAGCACGCTTCTAATTTACATTGAACTATTTGCATTCCTTTTTTATTCATATCGAAGAGCAAAAATATAACGGAGATATCTACAAATAAGGCACATATAATAGATAAAAGAGGAACAGGTAATATTAGCATTTCAACTAATATAATGAAATGCCATACATTTATAATAATTAATGACAGCTTCATCCTACCTACCACTGTGTGGGATGACAGCACTGTCTAGATGAGCATGTAGCAGATGGAACTCCTCTTACCATTATCTTATATAGCTCAATATATAGAAGCTGCCCTACCACTGTATGGGATGGCAGCACTGTCTAGATAGCATGTACCAGATGGAACTCCTCTTACCATTATATTGTATAGTTCATTCATACTTGGTGGGGTTACTCGAATTTGATTGGTCCATTACCGTCAGCTGACCGTGCATTATCCTGC
>JAODAI010261725.1:0-10171 GCA_027575025.1 Scotoplanes globosa | reverse complement strand
GTAGGTGGACGATAAACGACTACAATTCTTAAATTAATATGACTACTATAGGCTTCTAGATGCTCAAAACTTCTGAACGAAATGTCATTTTTAGTTGCAGAAAATTTTAAATGTTTACGGAACAGAATACCAACACCTCCACCACGAGAAACCCGAGGAGTATGAATAAAATCAAAATCGGGTGGTTTCAGACTACTAATAATAACATCATCACCAACAGATTTAAGCCAAGTTTCAGTCAATGCAAAAATATCAAGATTTAAATCGCTTATAATATCAAGGACGGAAGCGGTTTTACGACAAACAGATCTAACATTGAGCAAAGCTAAGTTAAATATGTCAGTAATTGGGGTAGCAGTGCAGTTGATATAAATTAAGTTATTCAAGTTTCGGTTCCGGACAGAATGCATATTGTCTCTAGTAGAATGATTCAACTTAGTAGTAGACGTCTGATCATTTCTACTATATGAAATGTGTACTGGAATATAAGTAGGTTGAAATGACCGATTTACAACTCCGAAACCATCCCCAAGTTTGAAAATAGTACTCTAATGAACATCAACCTATTTACACTTCGAATATATATTGGTCTTCAGATTACCAGGTGGATCGTACATCTTTCCAGCAGACGTCAGAGCTATCAGGATAGCTGCAAGTATCATGTCAGTTCAGAATTCTAGATGAGACATCCACATTATTCAATTACTTCTTGAAAATTGTAATGTCTATACACTCGAAATAAAGTCGTTATCGTCTTCTGCATTCCAAGCCATATTGGCATCCCAGCCAATGAGAAGGCCGATACTGTCGCCAAAGTCGCACTAGTCCCTAACAAAAGTCCACGTCCAATGCACGCTATGCGGTGACTTCAAACACACGTTAAACAACTTTGACGTGAATAATGAAACTTGGCAACCCTGAATAACCTTCATGAAATAACCCCAAAGATCTGTCAAATAAACACCAACTGCAGGCTTATCATCTTACCTAGAGGAAGGCAACTGACAGTGACCTACATTATCTTTGACTGTACTACCTATCAACTTACACGAAAGCGATATGTTAAAATGGCCTCATTCTCAAAGATGTGTAATCCGATCAAATCATGGATTATTTAATATAACTCAACTATTAGCACATAATATAAGCAGGCATACTCACGTGTAACTTTCATTGAACGAGGATGGAAAATGACGATCCCGGGGCATCATTACCTGTCTGGTTATCGTAGTCTGATCGTCATTTCGTAAAGAGATGGGTGATGACCGGATGGTCATACTTTTTATATATTTGTTTCGTAAATTTTGTATCGTCCACAATCTTGATAATTAAAGGAAGGCACTGACATAACCTATAGTTGCTCTAGAGTAGGTAAGTTCTTGCATCACTGTGACCTAACTATATATACCGATCGGACGTTCAAATAGGATGGCCATGTATATGACTATAATTTTACTTCGGATACGCCAGTTGCCCCTCTATTCCGTGTCCGTTCGTTGTATCACAAGGCCTTCTGGAAAACTATCCAATGGCTAAAGAACTTACTCTGATATGAGATGTTGAAATAAGTAAATATGGTATTAAAAATATATCTCTCTAATTGAATTTCATATCAATTCAACAGTCAATCAATTACTGGCATAGCATAGACGTGTGTGTATTTTGTATTATAACCACGATGTTTAAAAAGGAACAACACTCATAATTTATTGAACAATTGACCTGCTTTATGTCATATGTGTCAAAGGCAACATGTTTCTCTATACAATTATTGCTCAAAGGAAGCAGGACACTCATGCAGAAATCAATGTCAGATCATTTATATAAGCTTTGTTTGCTGTCTAAAGCAATTGTTCTGCAGTGGAATTGACTTCGACTGCAGTGTCACTTTAGTCCAGTACATTTATCTGCAGTGAAAATGCATTTTACTGTATTGAAATTGAATTACACTGAATTACATAACAACTTTGCACCTTTGTTATTTACCAGGGTATTTTGTTTTTACCGTGGGTCTTTTATTTCGTACCTTGTGAATATAATCCAGCTCATATTGGATTTCAGACTACAACATTTGAATTATTCGGGGGTCAGACTTTTTGGGAGGCTATTTAATTCGGCAGTGGCCCCGAGAATCAGGATTTAAACTAAGGGTGGAGGCGACTCATCGTTTGAATGCAAATAGGATAGATGTTATTAGTAGGTTAAAGGTTATTTTTTCCAATGTTAGGAGTATTACTAATAAGTTTGATGAGTTTTATGCACTTGTTGAAGATAATAAACCATCTATTATCAGTCTTACAAAGACTTGGCTTAAATCTAGCTATTCTGAAGCCGAATGTTCCATTCCTGGTTATAGTTTACATAGACATGATAGGGGGATACGGTTAGAGGTATTGGTGGGGTGTTCTTTTGTATATTAAGTGATAACTGAATAGTGTACATAGATATGATTTTCAGGAGGAGTTTACTAATTATGTATGGTGCGAAGTTCAAGTGGGTGAATCGGGGGTTACTAAAAGGCCGCAGGTGCTTATTGGTGTAGTTTATAGGTATCCCAATAGTATAAGCGCAAATGATCAGTTGTTATTCAATATGGTTAATGTTGTTTATAATCAGGATAACATTATCATGGGTAATTTCAATTATCCGGATATTTCTTGGGAATATGATGTTTCTGGGGCTAAGGTTAGGGATTTCTATGATTTATTGCAGGACACTTTCTTGCATCAGCATGTGTTTTTTTCTTACTAGAGGGGATAAGATTTTTGGATATTGTGTAAGCAGTGATCCTAATAGTATTTGTGATATCGTTGGGCTTGGTAAGATATGTAGTAGTGATCATAAGGTTTTTGGTTTCGATGTGGTGGTTAATCTTTTGTGGCTACGATTACTGAGGTTGTTCCCAACTTCCGTAAGTCGAATGTTGGTGGAATTACTGTTTTTTAGCAACAGTGATTGGGATAATTGTTTTCACGGGCTCAATGCTTCTGACTGCTGGAAATACTTTCAATCGGTAGTCGATCATATAGTTGAAAACTTTGTGCCTAAACACATTAGGCGCAGCAGAAAACGTAGACCAAGCCGGAAGACAACTAGGATACTACGTGAGATTAGGAGTAAGCGCAATCTGTGGAGGCTGTTCAAGTCTAAAAATATGCCGATATTCTTGGTAGGTTTAAGGACAAAGTTAAGTATGTTAGGCGGTTAGTCTCAAGTGCCAAGTTTGCTTTTGAGAAGGATCTGGCTAATAATGTTTAGGATAATCCAAACGTTTTTTATGGTTATGTCAAATAGAAGGTTAAATATGTTGTTGTTCCTCTTACAAATGCTGACACAAATACACTGATTAATGACAATCAGAGTATAGCTGTTGTTTTGAATGTATTTTTTGCTTATGTTTTTCAGGATAAGGATACGGATTTGGCGAGTTAACCGTTAATAATTGTCCTTTTTCTGTAGGGTCAGTTATTTTTGCTACAGCTATTGTAGAAAAAAGATGAAGTACTGTTGGTCAGTATAAGGCTATTGGACCTGATAATGTTCATTATTTTTTGCTAAGGACTTTTGCAAAAATTGTTTTGCTGCTCCGCTTTGGATAGTTTTTCAGCCCTCTATGGATGAGGAGTTCGTTCCAGGTGATTGGAGGTGTGCTAATATCACTCCTATTTAAAAAAGGGGGAATCGTAGTCAGCCTGGAAATTATAGGCTGATTAGCCTTACTAGTGTGGTTTGTAAGATTATGGAGTCCATTATTAAGGATGCCATAGTGAAGTTTTGAGATAGTCATTCCTTAATCACAGCATGGTTTCAGGAAGAATAGATCCTGCCTTTGTAATCTTCTGGAATATCTTGAAGATGTTCCAAGGTCGGTGGATGTTGGGAAATCAGTTGATGTTGTGTTTTTAGACTTTAAAAATGCATTTGATAAGGTACATCATAATATACTCTTGTTTAAATGAGAGGGTTTGGGTGTCAGGGGTTCTCTTCTTGGGTGGATTAGTGGGTAGTTAAGTCGGCGTAGGCAGAGGGTGGATCTTGGCGGATATGTGTTTTGCTGGAAGAGTGTCACCAGTGGTGTCCCTCAAGGGACACCACTATTGACACTAGTGATACTTTAGGTCCATTGTTTTTGTGTTGCTTATTAATGATTTAGAAGATGCTGTTTATATTTCAGGTATCAATAAATTCGCTGATGATACTAAGGTTTATGGTGAGGTTTGCTCGAAGAAGGATGCGACTAGGTTTCAGTTGGAGTTGGATATTATTTGTAAGTGGTCGAAGGATTGGGGTATGTTTTTTAACGTCTAAAAATGTAAGGTTATGCATATCGGTAGTCGGAAAAAACAGAATGTTTATAATGTCAATGATATAAACTTAGCGGTTGTGCAGACGGAGAAGGTTTTGGGTGTTCATTTCGGATCTTCGCTGAAACCGTCTAAGCAGCGTGTCAATTCTGTGAGGAGAGCTAATTGGAGTTTAGGGTTGAGTAGACGTTATGTTAAGGTCCCCCATTAGGATATTGTTGTTAAATTATACAAGCAGATAGTTAGGCGTCATCTGGAGTATGCTGTTCAAGCTTGGAATTCGTTCTTAGCTAATGACAGGATTGATCTGGAGCGTGTTCAGAGAAGGGCTACTAAATAAGTTAGTTCCCTTAGATATCTGCCATACGAGCAACGATTGATTTATCTAAAGCTAACTATTTTGGAAATTCGTCGTGTTCGTGGTGATCTTATTCACGTATTTAAAATTGTTTATGGTTTTGATAAGTTGAAGTTTGATGATTTGTTTACGCTGTCTGATTAGTCTGGTACAAGAGGTCATAGTCTTAAATTATGTAGGGAGTATTCCAGGTTAGATGTTAGGAAGTTTTCCTTCTCTCAGAGAGTTGTTGACGAGTGTACTGCCTTGTCAGTGTTATTGGTTCACGTTGTTAGTATCAATGCTTTCAATAATGGTCTTGATGGATATTTGTATGACTATGGACGGGTTTAGGTTGTCCACTGGGTGATGGAGGTTCATAATCATATTATGAGGACCATGTCCTTGCTGATCCATTGTTACTTAACTTAACTTAATTTAACAACAATAACAAATTTAATTTAATTCCGGTGTGGAGCAATTCATCGGTCAATCAATACTAACTGGTACATCAATAAATATGTCAGAGTGTGTATATGTTAAGTTTAAAGTAGTATCGGTTGCAGTCTAAGATGCGGAGTATTGTTTAACTTAATAATACAAGTATAAATTAATTATTCGGCAATGTAATTTTATTCGACTGAAGTGTAACTCAATTCCACTACATTTCACTGTAGTTGAATTGGACTAGACCGCAGTATAATTCAATAACATGACAGTAAATTTGCAATTTTCCTGTAGTGCAGCTGAATTAGACTACTTATGGAATATTTATTTACACTACAGCTTAATTGAATTGCACTGCAGAGCAATTCAGCAGTCAACTAATCATAACTGGTATAATTGTACTTAATACGTTTATTCCTTACTAACTCCCTATTATTTAAAACCGAACACAAACATTGATTTATCAACTTATTGGACTGTCCTGTGTTCTGTGCCAAATGCGACATATGTCTTTATATAACAATTTGTTTAGAAACGGATCCAGCACACTCAGCAACCAATCACCGAATTGTTGATGTCTCACTGATTGTCATTTGTATACCAGGTTGTCTCTAACTAGGATGATTTGGATTGCTTTCATCCGACTGTATATTTTAGTCCGATTGGTTGACTATCATACTGATGCATGGTCTGTCACATCACCAGGCTCAAGTGCGAAATGAGGTTCATGGGAAGGACGTATGTACCACCACCAATTTGTTGATTTCTCGCCGATTGGTCATGCCATTGGTATACCAGGTTGTCTCTACCTCGGGTCAATTGGATTTATATCATTTGACTGGCTATTTTTTTATCGATTAGTTACGGGGATACCACCACACACCCTTTGGCTGACTCTCTATGTATAGTCGGTCACAGATCCAGGCTCAAGTACCAAATGGTGGTCACTTTATATATAAATGTAATCCTGGACAGGATTCTGAACGTCAGTAAGCCATACAATACAATATTCAAAGTTGTTCACAGTGTTTTTCCCCCTCCCCGGAGATAGTTGATCTATCTATGGAATATAATATGAATTAATTGCGCTGCATACACCCAAACTCTTACATTATATGATGTACACATTACGCTCGGGAATTGATGGATTGCGATTACGATTAATGAAAAGCACTGTCATTTCATACGGCCGCCCTTTCATTTTTTTCTAATTGACGATCACTGAGTTGTTGCTTATGACAAAAAATAAGCGATAAATAAATATATTGACCCTATTATTTTAAAGTATTTGTATATTATAATAATAATAATCGGCCTGGAAGGCTTATTTAATTTTACGACGCTAAGCGACTACCGAAGTGGGAGAAGCAAAAGGCTTTTAAATTACAACTTCACGTCGGGTGGTCATCCAATTCATAAATTTGAAGTCAAAGTTGGATTTTTTAATTTGATAAAGTTGTTCGCATGGAAAAACCGTGATTGCTCTCTGATAAAAAACACACTACTGGGCCCGACCCGGAAATTGAACCGTGGATCTCCTAGTTACTGAGATTCATAGCTTATAGAGCCACCAACATTATCCGCTTGGCCACAGTACTGATACTATTAAAAACTGCCCCCGGATATCTCATAAACCCTCACAGTCGACCCATCAATTTATTTGTATGCCATTTGTAGTAAACACCGTTCCCGATGGTATCAATTTATCAACCATTAAAGGACACACACAGTTTGTAAATAATGTTAGTTGATGTTATAGAGCAGAAAATTATATACAAAATGCTTTAAGCTAAAGTCAAATCGGCCACTCCGTTCTCAATATATTAAGGTTTTGCTGTTGGCAATTTCAAAACGCAGGTGATGTCTTTACAACTAAAGTCCTTACAACTAAAGTACATAGCCTAATATGGCTTGTAAATACGTTTTCTCGAAAAGTCCGACAACGTTCACACTTGGTATGAAGGTTGACCCAAATGCATACAAGACTAGTGTTATATTTGGTGGAGGCCAAAGGTCGTTTGAGGTCAAACACATATATTTAGAACGGAATAGCCGACTTGACTCTAGTTTGAAGTGATCTGTATATACTTTTCTGTTCTATGATATCAACTAACATTTTTTGCAACTTGGTATGTCCTTTAAGTTCCTAAAAAATGAATTCAAGACATTATTGAAATACTTCAGGAAAATATAAGTTCTCCATAATAAAAATAATAATGATAAGTCGCACCAATTTTAAGATACAAGCTTCTCTCTCCCTACCTCCTAGGTCCCCAACAGGGGGTGATGAACAATTGACTGCTGCACCATGGGCCACATAGCTCCACACTTCCCTCTTTCCACATCCCTTACACTCCAATCGCCATAGCCATCATCTCTCCTAAAATCCCATTAAACACAGTCCTTCCATCCCAAAAGAGGGCTCCCCCTACACCTACTACCAACATACACTTACGACATCGCCATATTCGGTAGTCGCCCACTGCCTGTCCATACAACATGCCCGCTTATTGCCTTATCTGTAAGATTTATATAGTTATCCCAATCTCCCCCGGGCCCCGGATATTAACCGACATTCCCCTATTCACCCGCTTAACCCCCGTGATCCCTCTCATCTATTTATTTTCGCAAACTTGGAGTCGCTGATCACCAGCCAGAGCCATTGTCTCCTTCCCATAATTACGTGCTGGAATAACACGTATACCCAAAACGTTATCTTTTAATTTATTTGAAATATGCCTATCTGACAGAACGCCCTCTACTTTGTCCATGCCAGAAACCCCGACTGAATTATTTACACACCTCCCCTCCCGCCCGTCTATCACCACAAATAATTCCCACAGATACACAAAACTATTGCTATGCTTAATACCTTTGTGTGTAATGGTTATATGCAGCTCCTGTCGATTCATGCCCACGGAAAGCGCCTCCATTTTATCCAGGCTCATACGTAACCCATGTCTCTCGAAGAAATCCTTCCATTATACCAGAACCTCCTGTAATTCCTGCTTACTATACATAACTACTGCAATAGGCCTTCAGCATATAATATATTTTTCAGTACATTCCTACCTCTGACTTTCTTGGAAATCACCTCATTTACAAAAATGAAAAGAAGTGGGGTTAGTGCACTACCCTTTCTGAGCCCAATATTAACCCCGATACTCTTCTGACACCCCGAACCAAACAAAACTCCACACCTACTACAGCACATATTGTTACCGATCTATCACCCTACAATTTGGTATTACTGATGAGTTGATAATAGGGTATACTTATTTGTTCGAAGAGTGCGACCAGTATTGCGTATAGCTAGTAATGTACTTAAGTAAGATGGTGCCGTGCCATGTATCATTTTATATGTAATACCCCAGTCGGATGTGCAAATGGGAAGGCCATGTCTACAAATAGAGGTTTTACTCCGTGCCTTACTACTTTCCCGCTGTCCCCTGTTCGTTACGGTTGGGTCACTGTACGGTTGCATCTGATATACTTCTGAAATATTAACTAATGGTTAACGAAGTTACCCCGCCATGAAATCTTGAAATAAATAGAAATACAAATCATTTCGAATTAAATCCGCTTGTTGTACTGCGAACCAGTAACTCAGGCAAATCAAGTGTGTAATATGATGGCGTTTTTTGTTTTAGTCACATGACGAATAGCAACAATTTGGAGAAGTTGAAGTAAAGTAATTTTCTCGCGACGAAGAATTATCATTGAGATAATTTTAATTTAGCAGGCATATTCTTGAAAAGCTTTGTTATTTAATTTTAATATAATGGCTTTTCTTATTGGTTTAGGAGGTACACTTCAAGGTTAGTAGAGGTTCGTGATCATATTATGAGGACTATTATATCTTTGCTGATCATTTCTTACTTAAGTTTGGCTAAATCATTAAAGATCAATATTGAATATATTCTTTGGTATTTTTAGCAGTATTACTGTTTTCCTGTATCAGCATGTGTTATTTCCTACTAGGGATGATAATATTTTCGATCTTGCGTTAAGTAGTGATCCTAATATTATTGGTGATGTGACTGGGCTTGGTAAGGTAGGTAGTAGTGATCACGGGATTATTGGTTTCGATGTGGTAGTTAACCAATTTACAGCTAGGAGCTAGGAGTACTGAAGTTGTTCCCAACTTTCGTAAGACGGATGTAGATAGAACAACGGCGTATTTGAACAATATTGATTGGGATAATTGTTTTCATGTGCTTAGTGACTGCTGGGAATATTATCTTTCTATTGCCGATCATATATGTGAAAACTTTGTTCCTAAGAACACTAGGCGCAGTATGCAACGTATACCTGCTTGGATGGCAACTACGATTATACGACAATTTAGGAGTAAACGTTAGGTGATCGTAGTCAATCTGGTAATTATAGTCCGGTTAGTCTTACTAGTGTAGTCTGTAAAATTATGAAGTTCATTAAAAGGATAGTCCAACATCATTGAACATGCATCATAATACATTCATAATAATATAATTTTAACATTCTAATATTTTTTTTTTAAATGTACATACATAACTAGAAAAAACACACAAAACAAGGGCCTAATTTTGCACGCAATGAACGCGCTACCCTAATTAATATTCGGGAGCTGGTGAGAACGTGACGGCATGTACTCAGTTGTAATATTGGTGGGAGAATGTTTGCATTGATTTACTGTGTACTTTCCGTATCGAAGTCATTCAGTAGATAATTAATTTCGATGTACAGATACACCACATAATTCACCCAAATCTTATAAATCAATTTCAGACATCAATACAAATAAGAGAAAGGGAAAAATATGACTGTTTTCCATCGAAACTGCTGAATTTAAATCAATGATATTTGCTGCCAACATTTGAAAATTCATATTGACCATTAGAGCGCGCGTATTATATAGCGTATGCTATCGTGGTAACGTAGACGCCTCGATGTCAGAGGTTTGTTCTCAAATTAAAATTAACGTGAAATAAACAACAACTTTAAATGGTGATTTCTTGAAATTGTATCGTACGAAACGTGTCAAATTTGGTATATGGTATTAACTTATTTTCGCTCATTTTCTAAATTATTTTGAAATGAGGGT
>JAODAI010261614.1:0-10172 GCA_027575025.1 Scotoplanes globosa | reverse complement strand
AACCATGAAGAGTTTTTTCCAATATCTATTTTACTTTTTGAGATAGAAGCACAAATTACATGATTGGCCGGCTCCTGATTACCATAGCAACCAATTCAAAAATCCGGCTTCATGGTTTTGTGCGGACTATTCTCATACACAACTTCCCCAAATATGGTAACTGTAGGTTGTGTCTGTCTCTAGTTCTCTCCGTTATGCTGTTTAGCCCCGGCTGGTTACCATAGCAATTATACATTAAAAAATAATAATTTTAGATTCCTCACAATGTGTACTATAAGCTACAAAAAATCCAAATGGTGAATCATGTTCAATCCGGAGATATTTGGATTAAAAAATCAGGCCAAATCTACCTTTACCACCCCCCTTAACAGTTCAGACATTTACGGTTACTGTATTGGATTTGTTTAGTATGGAAATAACAACACTGACTATAAACAATCCATAATATGACTTAATTATCCATTGTCATGCATAAGCCTATATATATATTCAGCTATCCAATTAATTGGTATAGCTTAACTATATTTTGCTTTTAGAAGTCTGTTTAATGGTGAATAATTGCGTAGCTATGGACAGGCCTATTATTTGACCGTTTTTTGCGCTTTTGTATAACAGAGGTTTCATGGCTATTTTCAACATGCTAAATGAGCCATCGAAAGCCTTTAATACGATGCTGTTCCATTGGGGATGCTATCGAAAAATCCCATTCAATCATATAAATTGGACTTGCTACTATGGCTATACTACAACTTAGGCATCCGATCTCAATGACCTATGGATTGTACTCTTCGCTACGATCGATTAAGTATACCGGGGCCATGCCATACAGCGATTTAATAATACTAATTATTATATAACACGTATACAGATCAAAATGCAGAAAGCTTGGAAGCTCACTACAAAACTAATATAAGGTATGGATAACAAGAAGTGAGTAACGAAATAAATAGGTCTTTAATTCAGATTTAAATGCAATAACTGTTTTTATGTACGGATGTTACACTATATGGTAGACTATTCTAAAGTTTGGGAGAGGTAACAGCAAAAGCTTTGCCACTGTATGAACTTGTTTTTACAGGAGATCCTGCTTTTAGCATGACCATGTTGGCAGAACGAAGATTTTGATTATAATGAAGGATATGGAAGTTCAGAAATATAGATTTATACGCAAGAAGAAGTGAAAGTTAACAGGAAACCAATGTACACTACCAAACATAGGCGCTATATGATTGATCACGGCGCTTTTCATGCATACCTCTAAAAAAGGATTGGTAAAATTTAACCAAGTGTGAAGTCAGCCATTAACTCAACCAAAGTTGGTCAATAATAACCAACATAATTGATCAAAAAGGACAACTATTTGGTATTTTTTCACCATTTGCTCATTTTTTATCAAATAGTTTGGTCATTTTTACTAAATTTGGGTGCATGGCTAACGTGTATGGTCAATATGTTTGCGTATATGCGACCTATCTCATAAATATCACATGAAGCCCTATATAAACATGTTCTGGGAACTACAACTCATCACCAATAATGAAACCTAGATCACTCACCTGGATCCCTATAACCCCGCGAGAAAGACCCACCAATGATACCGGGAGGCAAAACTTTTAAGTTACTTTGACAGTAAGACAAATCTTGTACCAGGTGCGTTATTAGATGGGAAGCCAGGGCTAATTCATAAGAAGAAGTCTAAATGTTTTCATGAATTACCGATCTAATGACAAATTGAGCTACGGTATTCTGTGTACTGACTCTTTTTGTTATATTATTATTTGCTAATTCGGGTGCCCATAAAGGAACCCACCATACGAATTAAGACGATATAAACTGGTGGACGAGGCGCATCACTCATGTCGTATTAAGGTAGAATCGGAGTTTTCCTATACGGGAAATGGTAATCGATGCAGCCTGCATAAAATGGGCCATCATGCCCAATGAAGAATCGAAAATGACACAAAGTTCTTTGCGATGCGCGATATTTCACTATCCGAAGTAGGCAATGGCGATTTTCGGAAAGATAGTTTTCATAAATTTTGAAATAATGTAAATTACTTCAGTCTTTCAGAACCAGTATTTTTTCATGGCTGTCCATGCTTTCATATCCCGTATAGACAAAATATATGTACCCATAGTTATGTGTTTATTAGTTCCCTATTTATAAATACACATTACGGTTATTTTTAACATCGATTGATTGATTATATTTACTGGCTCTTTACAACGCATATGTTGTATTTTACGTGGTCAAACGGTATGCTGAAATGATTAGCATATCATATGCTAGGTGGGAAGTTATAAGTTGTCTGCCTCATCCATCTAAACCCAAGAAACATCAGACTGACCAGCATCACAGAAAACGTACGCAATGGCAGACCGGAATTAATTTTATTCTAATAATTTTATCTTATACTCACATTTAGGACATTATAAATGTACTGATGTTCTGATGTTAACATATTATTTGGAAATTGAAATTGGAGTTGTGTGTGGGAGTTTGCATGCCCGGCTAACGTATGGATATTACTGCCAGGTCTAGAGTGTTTATGTTGAATGGGGCGGACAACTTATAACTTCCGCATGTCTGCATATTATGTATGGGCGGTCTTATAGTCAATAAGGCATAAATAGGGAGATTTATTTTCCGAATTGTTGGTAGTAAACCGTGAGACTATATAGCTACTAGGACATGTCATGTAGGATAGTATTGTGTCGAAGTAGACTATACTGAGCCAAGTCTATATTGCTCAACCAACTGAGTTAATCGGTACGACAAATATCTGGTACATTAATTTGAATAAAACTTATTGAAGTATATATAGTCTATAGTGTGTTCATTATTTTCAGTAACGCAAACATATGTTATTTGTGTGTTCCATATAGTGTTAATCTTAGCGTAATATTGGCACTTGTTTTTGGAGTAGGCCTAATGATTTTTATTATATACCTTGTTCCACACTGGCATCGAGAAGTACCGGAGCTCCTTCGTAGTCAATAATTTTACCATCATCGTCAAAGATTGCCTGTAAATACCCGAAGTATTTGAGGTAGATTTGAGTTCGCACTACAAGCACTGTATCTTGAGGGTTGCTACGAGGATGAATCACCAGGGGATACTCTTCATGTACATCCGAATCGAGAGGAAAACCGGTTCCTTTATATAGACAGTAATTATAGAAAATGCACGGAAAGAGTTAGATGACCAAGAAATCTACTCAAACTAAATGATAGGTGATGCTCACTGACAATTATAAAATACTAAAAAAAATCGTATATGATGCATTAAATTTAATCTGTCTGTAGGGGAGTCTAGGTGTGTAATGTTCTCGATGTTATGAGGAGTAGATTATGAGTGGCATTAACGATGTTATTAGTGGAAGTATATGTCTATGAAGTGAATTGTATAGTTTGTTTATAATGTTATTTTATATTATAGAGCAGAAAATTATCTACAAAATACTTTAAACTAGAGTAAAAACGGACGTTCCGTTCTCAATTAATTGATGTTTGATTTTTTTTAATTTAGGACGCCAATTTTTATACAAACGTCTTTATCAAGACTATTGTGACGTTTGGTTCTTACAACTACGGTAAAGAAATAGCCTGTTAAAATGGCTTGTAAATACGTTTTATCCAAAAGTTAACGTACGATATTGTTCAAACTTGGTATGAAGGTTGACCCCAATGCATACAGGACATGTGTTATTTTTGGTGGAGGTCAAAGGTCATTTGAGGTCAAACACTGAACACATGGTTTTATGTAACAAAGGATTATTTTACTTATATATTTTCCATTGTTACTGTACAGTTACTATTTCATGATGGGAATATTCTCTGCTCTACTTTACAATCCCTTTAAGAATGTGTGAATGGTCCCAATGCCTTTAGGAATGGTCTCTGATTAGTATTTTTGTTGACGGGACGCCTAGTTGTAATCAATAGCAAAATCTGCATATTATTGTTACGTATTAAACTGGTATTACTGTAAATTAAATCAAATCAAATTGAATAGAATGCTATATGAGAACCCTGGGTTTTTAGTCAATGCTTGTTATTTTAAATTATAGCCGGGAGTCAAAATCTGTAAATTTGATACATTAATGTTGATTTTATTTTGTTCTTTTTAAACAAATTTTGATAACAAAAGAGTTAGATTTCTGTATCTTTGTAAAATAATTTTCAAAGTTATTTTAGATCCCACATACATGTAGGCCTGTTCCACCAGACTCTTGGGCACTAGACCGTCTACATTATTATGGCATTTATTTTAAACATGACCAATTATCTGCCAGCAGGTGCAATCATCCATCAAATTTCAATATTAACTAAAGAAATATTGATTCAATATTTTTAACAAAGGATTATTTACTTACATATTTTCCATTGTTACTGTGCAGTTACTATTTCATGATGGGAATATTCTCCGCTCTATTTTAGTCTATGAATAACAGGATATTTACTTAATAAAGTAGTATTAGTGTTGACTAGGTGTCCCTACAAATTAGTTCTAATTTATTCTGGCATACACACTAGGGGTCCAAACGGTGTAATGTTTCCAATAGAAAAAGGAGTTGGTTTCCCATTTCCAGCGTGCATTAAAAATTTAATATACATCTTTTAGATAAACAAGCAACAACTATTTTGTCATTATTGTCAGTTTTGTTACTCTTATTATTCTTTCTTTTGTTAAATTTACGGTCCCATTAGGGCCCTATCCATTCTCATGGGACTGTATAATAACACCAATCGGCATAACGTCGCTTTATCCTCCTTATCCGTCATATTTTTCCATCTTGTTCAATAAATGCATTTAAGAATAACACCACCCATAATTCTATAATGTTGGTTTATGCCTATTTAGAATGAATTCAAGATTGAAGTTCTTCGATTACAAATTGTTTGAATGTTTTCCTATCAATGACAACCGTTTTCCCTTCCTATGCGTATTCCCACAATGACGAGTGCCAATGATTTCTGCTTTATTTCTGGTCAAACTGATATACCATAGCCATGAAGAAAACGCATGGGACAAAATTTTGCTATGGGAACATAAAAATGTCATACAGTAGATATCGAGAATTACCAAAATATGAAGAAAAATATATATTTTGGATACATGTACGTGTGAGGGGGGGGGGGTCCCATCTTCCTCCATGATTACTAGTTCACAGCAAATTATTCATGGTGTTCCTAATATGTATGGGGGATACCAATATACAGACCTGTATATTCTGTGGTTTCTTACAAATAGGTCTCCACAAATGTCTGAATTGCTACAGTGGGGGTTATACAACTGTAATACACATACAGTATATCAGGGCTCGAAATAACCAGAGGCACCGAAGGCCATGGCCCTCCATGCCTTCCACTTTGGCCATGATGCCCTCCAAATATTTGTACACCGAAAACCCAATTTTTCATTGACTTTCTGTACTATGAGCTGTGGCTATAACTGTCTTCCCTGGTAACCTGGTCATTTTGGCCTTGCCCCTTTCGATTCTTATTTCGAGCCCTGGTATACAGTAGGCCTATGTAAAATCAGCGAGTAGTTGCACCTCCCTGGTAAAACTATCTTCAGTTTTAATTGAAATTACTGTTACTAAAATACCAGTATTCCAGTTTGTAAGCAGCGGGAGATGGACTGGCAAAATAAACAAATTAATACAAGTTATTAATGGCTACTTTATATGGACTTGTAGATAATTTATATCAATGGCTTGTACATGAGGGGCACAGGGGGCATGAATCCCCCCTATTTTTTCACTTTCTTGCATAGACGTTACACAATTCACCGATAATTCCATTACAAAAATGTGTATGGCGCCTCACCATTCTAGACATCCTGGATCCGCCACTGGACTAAAATGCCCAGTACAATTTTATAATTTGTAGAAATTCTATGGCCCTACACACTTTTTGTTCAGAAAAGAAAGTACTAGTAATAGAAGCGAAAAAAGTTACGAAACTTAAATTGGGTCTACATAATTTTCAAGGATTTGAAAAGTGTAATAAATGGCTTCTTTTGTTATGTAGGCTACTTAAGAAACTGGTAAGAAACTTTTAGTAGTAAAATCGGCTAAAATGAAAGTAAATTTTTTAGTCCTATGCCTGACCCTAGTTTCTCAAAAAAAGAGTGTAACTGTTTTTAGCCAGTATAGTTATCGGTGTAAGTCCTGTATCTCTTGCCAAAGCTAGTCCGTTGATAAATTTAGCGTTTATTGGTAACTATTCAATTTTAGCTAGTAACAAAAATGTGGGACCGGACACCTGTTGTTGACATCTAGATATCGTCTGCTGTCCATAATATAGTTATGACAAAGGGTTTTGTGGCGGCTCCATAATTATGACCTTTATTTGTTAAATAGGAACAACCCCCCCCCTCCCATTGTCTCGAGTATCTTTTAAATATACTAACTGCTAATATTTTCCCGCTTTAAATTGAAACCATTTGTACAACGGTATATTAAAGACAAAGATAAGACGCTAATTACCAAATTATAAAACAATACGGACAGGCGCCGCAGGAGTGCAGCTGTAAGCCTTGTTGATTGTCGCGGAATACCCCCCTCCCCGCACAATGGAACGTCCCGCCGGCCCCGCCAGATCGGGTCACAAAGCTTTCTATTTCGGATGATCGCTGGAGCGTGAGACAAAACATCGCCTAAACAGTCTTTTTCTTTGTCGTTTGTCGGCGCGGAGACAAAATGTCACCGTTCGGTAATTGTCCAATTATCACTCGATTGTGTTGTTTAGGTAACGCTCCCGTCGTCGCCATTGATGTTAAATTACCCGCACGAATCAACGAAGCGCGTTGGAGCCTGGTGCAAGATCCAACGTTTAATTACGACTCATTGTCCGGCGTTTTAACTCCCATAGGGTCGTTGTCACTTTTGTTGGAATGTTGTTGGAGATAATTAGGCAAAACAGACGGAAATGAAAGATAAATGGGAAACTGTTTACTGTGGTTGTCAGTCATATGAATAATATATCATATCACAGTCCAGTGATTCTCCACTAGTTATGAACAAATTCCAGAGGATACTGCTATTAATGCAGCCGTCAATCGTAATGTTCACCCCAAGGGTTCACCTCGCCCCCCTCAAGGGTTCGCCCCACCCAGTTCACGTAGGGTGAAGATCCACATTGACTTCTGCATAAATGGAAAGGTTACAAATGAGCCTTTCAAAACAATCAATCAATCAATCTTCCAACTGCACTGTCTCACAAGAATGTGTGGAAGTTGGACATAATATAAATTTATTTTTATTTTTTCGTTGAGGGTAGATATTTATGACATTTTCAAGTGTAAAGATTTATGATTACAATGAATAAGTGCATTTCTTGTACTTTCATGGATTTACAGTGGAACCATAATTTCTGTAAATTAAGAAACTCTGGTGCCATTTGGAAAATTGTGTACTAATCAATAGAACTGTATATTCCTACATGTGTGGACTATTTATCAAATATAATTAGTGGATCCTCTTTCTAGCACTATACTGCAGGACCACTATAGCACTCACTATACCATTGAAATTAACGGTGATTGCATTGCTATTGACATTGTAATTGTCAGGTACTTTTAATAGGGGCCACTATGACATTCCACAGAGTCCACAGTGTATAATGTACTGGCCAAAGCTACAACATGGGGACGATATGGTGTACCGCTGGAATACTTCATTTATTGGGGCCACTATGACATTCCGCAGAACCACTGTGTCCTCTTGCTTGGGTATTGAGTTGACAAATATTCCAGAGTCCACAGTGTCTACTGCCATACTGGCCAATACTCCAACATGGGTACAATGCACTACAATACACACTCCACAATCCCAGGATACTTTAATTTTATAGTAGCCACCAGGACGCAAGATTTTTAGTACCAAGTTGAATCGAGGGTAATTTGCATATTGACAAGATTTTAGAAAAATGAAAATTGAATAGAAAACAAGGTTAGGGTCAGGAATTTCTACAGATTTTGATCCTCTTTACATAATTGACGTCGGTCTTCCATAATCCGAAGTAAAAATATATAGGAAAATGTAGCAGAAAGCCGTTTTCAGCAATGTGATTGCTCTACAGCGTAAAGTTGCCATTGTTGGTATGTAAATTACCCTCGTTTCGACTAGTAATACAAATTGAGTGTAAATTAGAGGATGGTGTTGCAATCCGGGTTCGAATCTCCAATTTTGGCAACAAGCTAACTAAAACAGCTAGTACCAATATTTTCTAGAAGCTACATCGAACAACGAGCTATCTTCGGCATTATGAAACAATGATGTGTATGTACACTAATTTTGTACTTGTACTTGTACTAAAAACAGCTTGTGCCATTATTTTCCAACAGCTAAATAAATACAATCTTCTACAAGCGATTACCGTGTAGATCTCGGTGGGGAGCGTGAACCCCGACAGTAGAGATTATAGGATATATTACTATTACTCTCTTGGGCCACTATTGTCAATGTAAAAGCCAGGTTAAATCATGAGTTGATTGATGTTGTTGATGTTAAAGTAATCAAAGATATTGACACATCACTTTGCCCTCTACTTCAACCAGAGGCCACTGTGACAAAATAGTTGATTCCATATTCAATTTCCTAAATGATTTGATTTCTATAACTGTGTTGTCGATGTAATAATCCACCATGGCAGATCGGTTATTACTGTACTGTATATGTTGGCATTCTTATAGTTTGCGATAGGCGGGGTTTCCTCCAAAATATATCACTCCGACTCGCACAATAAATGGGATATGACAAACTCCATGATTTTTCCCGTAACTTTGAAAATTAATATTTTCTTTGTTTTAGTATACAAAATGGATAAGGGACCAAAACCTACATATCTCAATATGGTCCTCTCTGGTAATACCCCCTATTTTTCACTTTCTTGCATAGACGTTACACTATTCACCAATAATTCCATTCCAAAAATGTGTTGGACGCCCCCCCTTTCTAAATGTCCTGGATCCGCCTAAGAGATAAATCATTGTTTCATCAAAAAAATGTTCTTGATTCACTCCATTATAGTTACTTTCTTTCCACATAAATCAACTATGTTGCCCTTGAGTTGTAGAAACAAAATGCCTACTCTATCAGTGATGCATCTACCATTACATAATACTCATGGTACTCAAGCAGCCAATACAATAGTTCCTATGAAATAATATTGATATTGTGGAAACTGTGGTCATAAATTACAGGACATATTGTCCTTCAGAAAATATAGAGTAGGCTACTTTCAGAACCACCACAAACCCTGGCTATGATACTCTTGGGATTGTAAGAAAAAGTTTAACTAGATAGCTGGTTTGACCTATAGTCATTACTCATGATTACAGGTACAGATGGCCTCCATTGGAAGACCTTCAAATGTCTACATCACATGACCTACTTAAAAAGTTATAAGCCAATATCTAGGCTTTGTACTCACATTATTGGGGGCCATTTTGGTGGTCATGATGGTTTCAGCCAATCAGCAACACTATATACTAAGGATGCAAAATGACCAACACGCGCACATGTGCATGTCAATACCAAGGGTATTTGTATATTATAATACTGCGACATTCAATGAAATGACATCACGTGCAGAACCTCAAATGCATTCACAGAAGTCCTCACAAAGGGGACACTAATTATACCCTTACTAGACATTATTTTTTAATTCTTTGAACCCTGAATTATGTCGGGCTGTCCGCATTTAAGTGCGAACCTGGATTATTGGCAACGTCATGGTGACGGCCCATACGCAACATCTGGAAAACCGGCTCGTCCTGTATACACTTTTTTCTATAACAAACTAGGGTCTGGCCCTAGTACTAAAAAGTTTCTTAAGTTTTTACCGATTTTACTACTACAAGATATTTGACTATTTTACTACTACTAGAAGTTTCTTGGCTGTTTGTTCATTTTTACTATCGAAGTCCCTGGAGTGATGATGATTATATTCCAGGGGCTCTAGCTGGTATACCAAAGGCTTTGGGTGGCTCATATAGCCTTTGTGTTTAAGAGGGCCAGGAAACCTATTCATTCATTTGGTATAATTGTCAATCTTGCGCAGGACAACTAGATGTTCAAATTATTGATGCAAATCGGATAAATTGGTGGCCTTTGTGTTTAAGAGGGCCAGGAAACCTATTCATTCATTTGGTATAATTGTCA
>JAODAI010261503.1:0-10173 GCA_027575025.1 Scotoplanes globosa | reverse complement strand
GACGAGCGATTGAAATATTGACGTTTTTATTTTATTTTATTTGTGTGTTTGTTTATTTTTTACCTCGGCGAAAGGGGCGACCCCGGCCCGGCTCCCCCAGAAACACCATCTTCCCAAGAAATATCCGGATAATTGAAATCACCCATGATAATGTTATCCTAGGAGTCTTATAGAGAGAGGTTGATATTGGGGACGCATGAGGTGGACTGGGCATGTAGAACGTATGGATGGAGAGCGACTCCCGAAAATGGTGATGTCGCAAGTTGGTAGAAGTTGAGAAGGAAGTACTGTGTCGAGAGGAATTTTAGAAGGGTGGGTCGCAATGGCGATTAGAGAATCATGGTTTTGGATAGGTGGAGAGGTTTGGCCAATGGATGATGCGACATTTAGTTAGTGTTTTCTTCTTACCCTTTGTTAGGGATACATGAGATAGAGAGAGAGAGAGGGGGGGGGGGCATGACTTGCTGCAAGAACAATGGGAATAAACGTTTTATTCCCATTGTTCTTGCACCAAGTCATGTCGAGTTAGCAATATAGTGTTGATATGGTAACCCCATGGTACTTCAATGTTGCATATAATATATTGGTTGAATGTACATTAAACAATACACAGTTTGAAATTTGCCAAAATTAAAAAAGTAAAAAGATGAGACCTTCATAGATTACAAATTGTATATCAACGTCTACAGAAGCATAAATGATATAGAACGTTTCCAAGAAACCGTTCAGATAGTAATAAGAACATCTTATCCATCATCGCATTAAGTTACTGCTCATTTTATACGTATTTATAAAAACAGGTCAACACCTGTTAAAAGTACACAAAATATAGGAGGAGTAGTTAATAATAATATTTGTTGAGATTCCATCGTTGAGGTGAGGTTTTTAACCCTAACTACAATGGGGGAATCTCAGATCCATGACTGCACCACAACCAATGGGGATAGGAATTTGACTTTTCCCGTTCTGAAGCCTGTATTCGAACCGGGTTCCCCAGTTGAGAAATTATGTAATATTTGTGTGGCGACACAGGATAACCCGTCGCATGTCCCGCCACTTGATTCTGAGTAATCGGCCAAAGAGTGTGAAAAAGGGCATAATTCTTAAAGATGATATTTTGTTGCCAAATGGAAACATAAATTATTATCTTTCACATCTTGAAAAAATAATTTTAGAAAGTGGTAAATTAAGTGGCAAAACTTTAATGGCGAAACAAAAGGCAAATTTAGGCTAAAGAATAATTTTGGATCATAAAACGGAACTTCAATGAACTTATTTTATTCATCCATTAATTATATTACAAATGTGGCAAACAATATATTGTCACAAAGGTCACGAGAAGGCTAATCTAAACATACTTGTCAACTTCCGATTGCTTAATATGTTTATTGACTCTCGCGGTGGATGACATATTAACGTTATGACATACTGGCCTAGCGTTATTATATATGGACAAGTTCATGTGGATAACAAACACTACAATAGAAAACAAAATGGCGCTGTATCTGTCCTTTCTTTCCATTGTAACAACGCCAATATTCAATAGGAAGAACAATGTTAAAATAGGGCTCTAATAGAGGGTAAATGTATAGTCACTATAATGCTATACATATACCAGAAGTAAGAGATGATATGATATCTTACTCTTAAAGTCAGCCTACAGCCTAGGCCTAAATACCTTCATTAAATTTAATGCACTATTTTACATTGAATAAGCTATTTTACAGTATTTAACTTCAAAGGTAGATTCCTCCACTTCTAGATTTCAGAGTAAACAACTTTCAAATTCCATAATTTTGGCGGAGTGGTATACCTAGAATCAAAATGTTGACGTTTTTAGAAGAAGAAAACCATAATCATCAGTAATCCGATAAAATTGAGGTTTTGAAAACATGACCATGCAATGGTTCCCAGGTCCTCCACTCATTTAGTAAGCCTATGTCACAAAAACATGAAGTATTCCATTACATTGGTATATAATGTGTTACAAACAAATGAATTATTCCATTACATTGGTATATAATGTGTTACAAACAACATAATTATTACAAGCTAGGAAGCTAATTTGTATTAAGTTTGTAATTTATTGTGCAATATGTACATTGTGACAATTTTTACAAGAATAGAGAATTATTTGCCAGTACTCGTTAATTTAATGCATAAAATGACATAAAGCGATGAGAATATCAGGGAGTTGACTTTGTGTAATTATACAATAATTACAAATTCAATATGAATTAATTAATGTGAATGCTTTAGTAGGTAAGATACTATAGTACAATTATCAATATAATGCAGAAAAAACAATAGAATACATAGAAATTACAATAAAATTCATAAGAAATTCACAAACCTACATGTATATCGAAAATAGTCAAAATTAATAGTGCATTCAACTTCTACACAAAGCTATTTCCTTAATATTGTCATCATTTTATATCATTTCTTGCATTCAATTAACACTGATCGTGCAAACGTCGCATATTTGCGGCGAGATCATTGGTATTCGCTCACACGAGCAGCGCAACATTGCACCAATGACACTATCCAACTTCAATCCAGTTTTAAACTACTAATTTTACACAAATATTCGTGAAACAGATACATATGATAATAGAACCATCTTGAATATATTTTTGTTCTGAACATTTTTTGTGTGCACCATAATTTCATTGATTGAAAGGAAAGTTATGAAATAATTGTTTCAAAAGTTGTACTTTTTATTTACAACTTAGCCTAAATTAATTCAGTGTACCAAGCGTACACAGTGTAAAACAATTCAGCATGATGAGGGTTAAGAAGGTTGTATTTTGGACATTTATACTGGCATAGACTATGATTGAATGTTTAACTTTCTTCCCATTTACCATTATAAATTTGTTTGACCCTCACTACCCCCTTCCAAATTGTATAGCTATTCAGCAGGAAGTGTGAACAATGGATGCCCTTCTTGATTAATCCACCTTGTAAGTATCCATATATCAACTCAATATCAATGGATGTCAACAAGTGTGAACAATGGATGTACCTTCTTGATTAATCCCACTTGTAAGTATACATATATCTACTCATTATCAATGGATGTCAACAAGTTGCTCAGGCCTGACACAGACTTAGCACGCTCCACTGCAGAACAATGAACAGAAAGTCACAAAATTATGACAAATATTTCTGAATTGAATGGAAGTTTGAACAATTACAGGTGTCTACCTTGATTAATCCTCCTTGCACAGTCTACATATCTCTACCTCTTGCCAATGAAGGTCAACTAGTTGTATTGCCTTGACATGAACTTAGCATGCTCCACTGAAAAATAATAAATAGCAAGTAAAAAAATTGGTGACAAATGTACAAGTATATAATTGAACCAATTGAACAGCTATTCACCATGAAGTTTGAACAATGTATGTCCTCCTTGAGTAATCCTCATTGCCCAGTTCTGGGTAATCCCAAATTGTACAGCTGTTAAGCAGGAAGTTTGAACAACAGATGTCCTCCTCTAGTAATCCTCATTGCCCAATACTGGGCAATCCCAAATTGTAAAGCTATTAAGCAGGAAGTTTGAACAATATGTGCCTTCTTGATTAATCATCATTGCATAGTATACACATCTCTACCCTTTGTCAATGAAGGCCAACAAGTTGGCTTGTAATGATATGAACTTAGCTTGCTCTCCACTGCAGAACAATGACCAGGAATTCATAACACTGGTGACAAATCTATTTGGGTCTTCACAACCCATTTCTGAATTTAGTAGCTACTCAGCAGGAAGTGTGAACAACAGATGTCCATATTGATTAATCCTCATTGCAAGTACACATGTCAATGAAAGTCAACAATTGTGTTGCCGTGACATGAACTTAGCAAGCCCCACTGCAGCAGAACAATGGACAGTAAGTCTGAAAATTGGTTACAAATCTGAATTTAATAGCTATTCAACAGGAAGTTTGAACAATATATGTCCTGTGTTAATCGTCATTGCAAGGGTATAGGTCTATCTCTACCCTTTGTCAATGAATGTCAACAAGTTCTGTAGCCAAGACATGAACCCTCCACTGGAGAACAATGAACAGGAAGTCTGAAAATTGGTGACAGCTTTCAAGGTCACTGCCATAAAAGTTGGTCTTCCCATATAGGTTCTACACGTGATGTCATTTCATCAGTTTTAGCAGTATTTATACTATTTATGTTGCACCATGGTATTGAAAACAGTCCGTTTCGGCTAATCAGCAACACTGTACTAGTAACAGGTTGAGTCACGTCCAATGATGCGTTTATTTCATTGGCCTCGTCTATTCGACACGCTCTGTAATAATATCCCGCCACCCAATTCGATATTATGAAAGGTTCATTGCATCATCAAAATTGTTAATGTTCCGACCTTTTAGTCGCGACTTTAATGTGCCAAATAATGTGATCGTCGGTCTTCCTCTCGATTTAGATAAGACAATAGATGAGACTGTACTAATAAGACAATAATATAATTTCAGATTTTTTTTATTTTTTAAATTATGCAAAGTGACCACCACGCACGCATGCTTTTCATTGAGAGCAGCACGTCTATTGTCCGATACCGACCTGGGGAAGCAAATACTAATTTCTATTGTCCGATACCGACATGGGGAGCAAATGTTAATGGCAATATTTACTGTATGACAGTTATATTATATGAGCTGCCCCAAATTGTCAATTTATCAGTAACATAGACACCGGAATATAGTTCCCATCACCTTGGATATGAATCCCTGACCATGCTATGATTCTATAGAGGTTCTGCGTGTGATGTCATTTCATCAAATTTAGAAGGATCATAGTATAAAAATACCCTTGGTATTTGCGTAACCATTGCCGATTGGCAATACAAAATGAGGATTCAAACCCGTGCAAATCCTCTTTTACACTCCGATCCGCTGAGCTTAAATGGCAAGACTAACTCACATCACTGACATAGTACCAATACTCAAAAAGACTCACTAACTACTTACTATAGTATCAATAGTACAAGAAATGCCTAAATGCTACAAATGTACAATATAACATCAAAGAAATATGTGGTGCACCATGACAGATCAGTTATTATGTCGGCCCTTGGACATGTTGAGAGATGTCAGTGTCAAAAGGAAGAGGAGACAATTATCCTTATTTTGATACTGAAATCAAGAAAATATTATTTTTCTAGGTACTGAATTTGATTAATTGACTTGGTCATATACCATTGTACCCGTGGTATATTTTGGAGGAAACCTCTCCTATTTCAAAATGAAGAATGCCCACATAATACCCGATCATATATCTGATGCACCATGGCAGATCGGGTATTATGTCGCAATTCTCCATTTTGATATGTGAGGCTCTTTTCTCCAAAATATACCACAAAGTCCAATGAAATATGACCTACTCTGTTAAAAATCTTACATAACTTAATATTAATACTTCTTGATTTGGCAATAAAAATAAAGCTACTGGTCTCCTCTTTCTTTTTACACCAATATCTGAACATGACCCAGGGCCGACATAATACCCGATCTGCCGTGACGCATCACCCTGTGAGAGTTACATTTCAATGACCAAAGTACCATACTTTGGAGACCGCCATTTAACGTCCCCCGTCAACCTTTGGCCACTTTCTCTCAAAGGCTGAAGGAAAGGAGACGATTAATTGAAACGACCATGAATGAAGGAATGAGTAGGTTCCCTGGGTCCTTCAAACGCAGAGATCGTCTGAGCCACACAAAGCCTTTTGAAACACCAGTTAGAGCCACTGGAATGTAATCATCATCACTCCGTATTCGAACTCCTGACCTTGCGGTCACAAGTCCAACACTATGAGGGGGCGGTCGATCCAATTTACGTTCGACGGTTCATTTCTAACCTGGCGGTTTAACAGCGACATCTTCGGATTTTTTTCCTAGTCGAGGACCACTGGCTTGTTGACCATGCCCCTTGTGCTGAACATCAAGCGAGAAGGCAACATGTACTACCATTTTAAAGTCTTTGGTATTACCCGACCTCCAGTGACCTGGAACCCACACAGGCGCGGAACCACTGTCCGGCCTCCCATCTTACAGGCAGATGCTGTGACCACGCTAGGACCTTTGTATTACCAAGCAGACACTCTACCGCTGAGCCAACCTATTTCTCTTAGTCTAGATACAATTAGTGCAGTTTTCCCTTAATACTAGTGTTAGTACTATATGCCTACTATTGAACTAAGTAGCATTACACTTTACAACAAAGATACATAAAATGTTAGTACTATTAGGTTCACACTCAAAAGTATGCCCAAATAATAACTGCTGTGTAAAAGAGTGCAATAATAGTTAGTGGTATCAAAACCGTCTTAAATTTGTAGTAAACCCAATTGTATTTAGCCACGTGTACACATGCATTAACTATTAGCAGTATTAAAACCAGGATCCGGGTAGTATAATACTCCCAGAACAAATATGCACGTGCATTAGACAGTGTTATTAACACACTACAAACATGCACTAAAACCAGCAAACACCACTACACTATGCTTAACAATACAAGTAGTAAACTAATATAAAAGTATGGTAAATATTTGTAAATTACAGAATCTTAACACATTCATGGCATACTCCTCAATGACTAGCATCAAAACTAGAAATGTAATCTAACACTTACTTATCACAAATTCAACGTAGACTTTACCTATTAGACAATTGCTATTAACTAGACAGGCATGCAAATACAACCTAAAGTTACGTTAACTTAAGTAAGAAAGGATCAGCAAGGACATAGTCCCCATAACATGATCCTGAACCGCCATCATCCCTGAAGTTGACCTCCTAAACCCGTCTACAGTCACACAAATATCTATCAAGACAGAATTGTAAGCACTCGTTTGAGATGGAAGGACTGGGTTGAGAGAGATTTTAGGAGGGCTGGTGGGGTTGGCGATTGGGGGGCCGGGGCTGAGAGTGGGGGGAGTTGGAGAGCTTTGGCCAATGATGCCGCAGTTAGTTAGTGCATTCTTCCTAGCCCCTCTTTTTAGGGATACATGAGGTAGATAGAGGCTGGTGGTGCTGCAGATATAGGGAATCGCCATCTCCATGAATCAATACACATCGTATCGGCCATAATCTGGCAGAGGGGATGATATCATCGATAGTGTTGCCGGTACAGCGACGTGCACGCCACCCATCAAGTTGTGTTCTAGGGATGATGGTACGCAGCAGCATTTACGGTATATGGTACTGCAGGTCACATGAGGGTCTATCATCTCATTTAAGACTCACCATAGTAGTAGTCAGAATCTCAGGAGAGCTGTTACGAGAGCTCATGGGACATTTAACGAGAGCAATTCGCTCTCCTGAACATTTTGCACATTTTTTCTGGTCTATGTTTCTAATACAATAGGTCCAAATGTAACGCTGTGTATATCATTAATATTACATTGCGATTTGAGACTAATATTAGCATAGTAACAGAAGTTTTACCCTAAGAAAATACAATAACCCCCCCAAAAAAAATTAGGAGAGCAATTGACTGCTCTCCTGATCAGTTTTAAGGAGCTTCTTGGAGCGTGATCACGCCGGCGCTCCTTATAAATGAAGGTCTGAGAAGTTATAATCTGGAATTGGGATTGAGTGTGGTGTTGTGGAGGCATAGGGTTATGCAGAGCAGCCATTATCTAAAATTAAGACTTGTAAGTAGTTGGCTATGAGTGCAATGGGAAGAATATTTCATGCTCGATTTCGTTGAAGAATGGACTCGAACCACTGCAACCCTTCAACGAATGAAACATTATGCCACATTGCAAACCAGTCATTATTTGTTTTATAATCTGATGGTGGTTGGTGATATCCTGGCTGATGCATGGTGTTGTAGGCACAGGGATGTCCACATCAACCATCAAGTTATACATGGTGTATGGCGTTGCAGATATAGGGACTCACCATCTCATTCAAGACTCGTCATAGTAGAAGTTATAATCTGGTGGTGGCGGTGGTATGGTTGGTGGCGTTGCAGGTATCGGGATGTTGGCAGTATCAAGTAATCTGATTTTCATCTCCATTCCAAGTAGTGTGTCCAGGTCAGAGTTGGCTTGCTTACTGGTTGGCTCTCTCATCTGGAGGATGTTTATACCATCAGTCCACATGTCATACTGAAAAAAAACAATGAGAAATATCATCAGTTCACATGTCATACTGAAAAGAAACAATGAGAAATATCATCAGTTCACATGTCATGCTGAAAAGAAACAATGAGGATTATCATCAGTCCACCTGTCATATTGAAAAGAAACAATGAGAAATATCATCAGTCCACATGTCATGCTGAAAAGAAACAATGAGGATTATCATCAGTTCACATGTCATGCTGAAAAGAAACAATGAGAAATATCATCAGTTCACATGTCATACTGAAAAGAACAACAATGAGAAATATCATTAGTTCACATGTCATACTGAAAAGAAACAATGAGGATTATCATCAGTTCACATGTCATGCTGAAAAGAAACAATGAGAAATATCATCAGTCCACATGTCATGCTGAAAAGAAACAATGAGGATTATCATCAGTCCACATGTCATACTGAAAATAAACAATGAGAAATATCACCAGTTCACATGTCATACTGAAAAGAAACAATGAGAAATATCATTAGTCCACATGTCATATTGAAAAGAAGCAATGAGAAATATCATCAATCCACGTGTTATACTGAGAAAAAAAAGGAGAAATATCATCAGTCCACATGTCATACTGAAAAAACAACAATGAGAAATATCATCAGTCCATATGTCATACTGAAAAGAAATAATGAGAAATATCATCAGTCCACATGTCATACTGAAAAGAACAACAATGAGAAATATCACCAGTTCACATGTCATACTGAAAAAAACACAATGAGAAATATCATTAGTTCACATGTCATACTGAAAAAAACACAATGAGAAATATCATTAGTTCACATGTCATTCTGAAAAGAAACAATGAGAAATATCACCAGTTCACATGTCATACTGAAAAAAAGGGAGAAATATCACCAGTTCACATGTCATACTGAAAAAAAAGGGAGAAATATCATCAGTTCACATGTCATACTGGAAAGAAACAATGAGAAATATCGTCAGTTCACATGTCATACTGAAAAAAAAGGGAGAAATATCATCAGTTCACATGCAGGGCTCGAAATAAGAATCAAAAGGGGCAAGGCCAAAATAGACAGGTTACCAGGGCAGACAGATATAACCATGCCTCGTGACCACGGAGAGTCAATGGAAAATTTGGCATTCCGTGTACAATCATTTTGGAAGGCATCAATGCCAAAGTGAGGGGCACGGAGGCCATGTCCTTCGGTTATTTTGAGCCCTGCACATGTCATAATGAAACAAGAAACATTTCTTGATTTCTTGTCTCAATTTTTGGACTCATTGGTACATTGTAAAATAGCCTAGCGTATCGGTATTTTATTAATAAATCCCCGGTCATTTACTTATACGAGACGCGCAAAGATATCATCAGACGGTCGTAAATCAGTCCTGTACAAAATATTAACTCAATCCGAATTATGGTTATTGATATATTGTATTCACAAGCAAAGATTTTCGCAATTAGCACCGCTCACTAATTAATATGCATGGAAACGCCACCAAAAACAGATAAGCTTGTTTCCTGGCGAATAGAGTATCATTTTGGCCATTTCTCTCAACAACAAAAAATATTGAGGGCTTTGCATGTACATTGTAAATTAGCCTAGTATCTAGCGTATCAATATTTTACAAATAAAGCCCCACCCACTTATTAAAGTGGGAGGTATCATTGTTAAATCAATAGGCTTACTAACAGACCCGCAGAGCAGCCCCATTCCAAATACCAACTCAAACCGGCCTACATTTATTAAGATATCGTGTTCATAAGCCATTTCTTGATATTTTCGTAATAAGCCCCGCCCACTCATTAATATGCGAGGTACCATCGTCAAAATAATAGACTTGCTAATTGACCCGCAGAGCATCCCTGTACCAAATATCAACTCAATCGGACCTACAGTTATTTTATTGAGCTATTGTGTTCACAAGCCGTTTGTTTGAGATTGTATGAATAAGCTCTGCACACTCATTAATAACTTTTAGGTGCACCTAGCTCCTATAAAGAATTTATTCGGAGCATTGGCAACAGTAGGCCTATGCGCCTTC
>JAODAI010261392.1:0-10173 GCA_027575025.1 Scotoplanes globosa | reverse complement strand
TGCTTTATTGATTGTTTTATATTATTATGCATCCGTATGTCAGTTTAAATAATCCTGTGGAATTATCCTTTAAGAGTGAATTTGTGATGGATAGCATCAAGTAAAATGCCGCCAAAACGTTACAATATTTTGGCCAAGCCTACAAGTTTGGCAAACATATTACCTATGTTTAATAATGCTTAGACTCCAACGTTATCGTTAAGTGAAACGTTAGGCCTTGGCGGCTTGGACCAATGTTTTAGGCTTATCTGTCTATGCTAGTACTGTTGGTATTGTATTCATGTAAACGCTAGGTACGTTGGGTTTAGTCAGTTTTACACTGCTAATATTATTGCACAGGGCATACTGTGTGTTCTTACACTTAAAACATATAGGGTAAGTGTGGGTTTTTTCAGCAACTTAAGAGTAATTCTTCAATTGTAGTAAAATGGTGAATGCATTTGGAAATATTAAGGTTTTAAATGGATGGCATTTATATTATCCTACTCCATGACCATTTTTTAAAATTATGTTTATCAATAAAAAAGTTATTGGCAAAACAATTAAGTCATCGGTGTGGTAGATTTCAGCAAGTTTGTGGTAGTTTTCAGCAGGGTGTGGGGTTTTTCAGCAGGTCACTTATACCCCTTCTAAATTAACAACTCAATATCTATTAAAAATCTAATCAATTTGTTAGATTTATTATTTTCAAATAGCGTAAAATGACATTTAAATATATTTTGGTCATACACTAAGGTGTGTACCAAGTCAATGTACTGCCAAAGTTTACACACCAACTCAAATTGGTATGAGGGTTATCACCACCCCTCTTGTTTCTAAAAACTGCAGTATTTTGTTGAAAAGAGGATCAATATTGATTTATTGTTATTGTATTACACTAAAGTAATACAAATTTGGCTTTCCAAAATAGTATTAGTACATGCTAATTAAGAAGGAAATAGGCCACCGTTCTTATCTGCTAAAATAATCGTGTTTATATGATACAAGCCACAATTATAATTAAAATAAGAAACATTTACGTTTTAAATTTGGCGCATTTGGTGTATTTTTTAGGGAAAAATATAAGAGCTGCTGAATACCCTCACATGGCCAAAAAGATACTCACCCTAGTCTGCCTTATGAAACGGAGTCCCGTACACCCATCTGTCGTACTACGATCCACATAAAATACATGCCACAGGCTAGTAGTACATATTGGTTATATACTAAAATATGTTATCCCTAATCTAGAAAAGGGCAAGGCTAAATAAAGACTGTCATTATATTACAAATCCAATAAGGGTGAAATTTATATTAAAATCTTGAAACTGATTACTGAATATGTTTGACTTTTAGTTAACAACACAATAGACCTAAAAAGTGACTTGGTAAAAGTGTTTGAATAAATATTCTCATCATTTTGCTCAAATGTATGTGTTAATTTGGAGAACAAAATTGTAGGAAAATATTATGGGGAAAAATAGTGTGAGATAAAAAACTTTAAAAACAATTGATGATGTTGTTTAATTTCTTTAATGTTATTTTTTTTAGTTTTTCTTTGCACCATTTTATTTCATTTTTGTGGTAAAAAAATGGGTTAAAAGGGTTTAACCCATTTTTTGGGGGGTGGAACATTTCTATGTTGAAAACAAATTGTGGGGGAAAATGTTTCTAAAATCTGTGATTTTTTGTGTGGATTAATTTTTCGTGGAAAAAATGATAAAGAAAAAAATGAGTGCTGTATAATATAATAATAATAATAATAATTATAATATTTATACAGGGTAGCCCATTCAACATGCAAGCATGTTGGTCTTACATGGGGCCCTGTCTTTGGAACAAATAAAATATAACTACCTTAAAAATGAATGATCAAGATTACTGGCAGTCACATTACAGTCACATATAACAGTTTTCGGTTGATGATCCTGAATAATGATGGTACTATGCCTAATCATAACTACAAACTAAAAGTCAAAACGTATAATTATGTACTGTGAACTCGTCACGCAACACAGGATTAATAACAGGCGCGTTGGTGGATCGTTCTACAAAGTGCAGCATCGCCTCCAGACGTTGTCGACAATTTTAAAGAGCGCTGTAAATTTATCTGAAATTTCACAAAGTGCGTTGCCTCCAAACATTTCAATGTAATATGTGCATAGACATACTACACTGGTATCAAATTGGTGTTGTGCTGACTGAACTATGACCTATATTCCTTTCATACAGATATTTCGCTGGGGACCGTCTAATTTGCACACCAATGGTGGATATTGAAAGGCATGTAATGCTTACTTGGTAAAGCTTAGTTAACCTATTACCATTGACAGTTGTATCGCGCAATGTATGGCTAAAAAATGTTGATGTTTTTTTTATATGATGTGCACATATATTCCTTTGGCTTTATTAAAATATACTCTGCAGTTCACAAAATGATTGCTAAAACTAGCTACCTATTTTATCAACCGGCATATATCCCAGTTAAAGCAAAATTTATCGGCGTCCAAATATTAGCACTATTCCTGTAGCATGGCCGTGGATGAATTGGACAAAAATGGATCTAATTTTCTTTGGGGCCACCACAGCAAGACCAAAACAACAGTTATTGGGGATAATCTCCACCAAAAATATTGAAATGGGAATTTAACAAAATAAATTTAAAATATTTGCAATTAGTATATGTCAATATAGGGGATCCCATTATGCTCTATTGTACTTTTCCTACTGTAACATGCATATTAATCCATAAGTTATTCACCACTAATTATATTTTATTGCAAAATACCGCTAACAATTTTGAAAAATTGCTCCCAAAATTTCAAATACCCCCCAAAAATTATTTGAAGTAGGGCGATGCCCACCAGTTTTCAAAGTCTATTATAGCGCTATAAACCCTGCAACTCTAGATACTGAGTAATGGGTACTGTAAATTCAAATTCACTGTATGACTGGAGTTTGATCAATGTACTATTCCGAAAAGTTTGTGCCATCTTAATTTTGTGGTGGGCAACCAATATTTCATGTTTTGGTTGACCATGCAACCACTGAATTTAAGAATTAATTTTGATGATTGCGGATATGTTAAAAAAAACTCAAAATTATGTCAATTATTCAGATATATTTTAATACTCTTCTTTTTTGTATGCAACCTCCTGTGGAAATAAATAATTTGACTGTACCGTTATATAGAAGTGCAGACGCTATGTTACTACTCTTCCGATTTGGGTAACATGTAGCTGTTGGTACTATCTAGGAATTTACAAAAAGCTGAAAAAATAATCAAAAATTCCCCCAAAAATCAAAAATGTACACGGGTACAATTAGTACAATAAAGCCTGTGTACACGTTTTTGTATGTAATTCAATTTTGTTTTCCTTTGTTTTGTATATTTTTATAGAGCATTATTTGCAGTCTTCTTTCTTATTTATAGAAATGTAACTTACTGGAACCACGATAGTAAATTACATAAGCGGGAAAAAATGTTAATTGCGACCAAACTAACGCAATCGGTCACTTGTTCGGAACCTCACTTTCCTGCACTTTTCTTTTGTATCATATAGGCCTTCAAAAGGACGACCCCGGCCAGTACCACCACCTGGACGAGAACTTACCCACCTCCACAATCTAACAACATGCAAGATGCTCTCTGTGCACTACTATTCAACTGATTCTCATCAACTCATGTCACCGTATCATATACCCCTCCTCCGGTCCCTGTCTATCCCCTTCCTCCTTCCCCAAGATATAACCTCCTCAAAATCCTGTTGTTCCGGTGTAATAAAAGTCGGCTTAAGTGAACCAATATATCTGTGAATTTAATCGGGGCCGGAAAATGTTACACCAATCGTGAGATCTATGCCGTTGTGTCGGGGTTCGAAATTAGCGGGCGCCCGGATGCCCGAGACGCCCAGATTTACTGCAGGGCAACGAGTTCTTGTCAAAATTAGTGTAGCTGGTTGCCCCGTGGACACCCAGATATCAATTGAAAGTGTTGTTTATGGGAACTGGTTGCCCTGTGGACAACCATGGGAATTGCCATGGGAATTGCTTTATTTCGAACCCTGTATGTACATGTGACCTTTGACCTGATGCGTTAGCTCAGTGGTTGATCTTTCGGTTACAGGTTCGAATCTGCGGTGATGAGGAAAATATTCCAGTGTCTCTAATTTATAGTACATCAAAGGGGCTTTGGGTGGCTCATATTGCCTGGTTTTTGATTAAGGGCCGGGACATACCGATAAGGAACTACTAGATCAATGGATTCACTAATCTCTCAATTATCCCTTGTCGGTGTAACACACCCGACATTGTTGGTGGCTCTACGTGAATCACAGATTTTAAGAGAAAGGTCAAAAATGATAAAATCAAACATAGTAACCACAACATTTCAATTGTGAGGCTCTGTTAAGATCCCCGAAATGAATCCAGGACAATGTGAAAAATATTTTCTCTATCTGAATCGCAGATTTTAGGGAAGGTCGTAAATGATAAGATCAGGCATAGCAACAACGACATTCCAATTATGGTGACCCTCTGTTAGATCCCGACATAAATCCAGGAAAATGTGACAAAATATTTTCAATTCAATTAAAATTTAAGTATCTTTCAATGTGCAATCGATTTGACCGTTTAGCTCAACTGGCAGATTGTAGGGCCGGTTATGACAATAGACCTTATTGAGGATAGCTCAAAAGCATCAATTTACATCATAGCCGCAAAGCATCATGGGATTTGAAATCCAAAAGCTAGCAAACTTAAGTACAGTTCTGTGTGCATTATTCAAGATTTGTTCCAGCCAATATTTAGATAAATACATCAAATTACAAACATAAAATATAGCAAAGGGCTCAGGGCACGTATAATAAAACTAAATTCCCATAACCCGAAATTCTACGCTGCCCAAATAGTGTAAAATAAATATATGAAGTTACAGTTTAGTATGGACAAGATGAAATCTTGCTGGTTTTCAATCCCACAATGCAATGCGTCATCATCATCAATCACGAATCTAAGCTATCTGCAATAAGGTCTATGGTACTCTTTAAAATAAATAGTGAGATATATCCACACCTGGGTTATAGGGTCGACTCCTGGGGACACTAAATGACCTTCACCCTTCTTTAAGCCCGGAAGTCGGGTTATGCCAAGGACTTAAAAGGAGACATCATGAATCCTTCTCGTTTCTTGTTCATCGTAAGAGATCTTGGAGCACAGACACTAATCTTAATATTCTGCAATTCTGAGAAACTGCAGTATGGCACTATTGAATCAAAGTGTCGTGAATGAATCCGTGGACCGGCATGGCCAATCAATGTTTTCTCAGTCATATCATTTTCTTCAAGTGAATTTACTCACACATATTAATATTATGTTTGTTTTCATTTTCCAATTCCACTTATATTTTATTTTATCCATTCATTAAGGATTGGGTTTACTAAATTCTACAATTGTTTTGTTGTAATCGTAACACCTTATTTAACATCCTGCATTATGATTGGCTGAAATCAATTAAAGACAGGTCTTGAATGTGATTTGACACTGCTCTTGAATGGTCCCTTTAGGTACAATTAGGAGAATTGGCGTAGCTAATCAACATTAATTAATCAATGTACATGTTATGTGGGTACTCAACAGACTGGAGAGGAGCAATTCTCCCGAGTTTTAATTTTAGCGGATAATATCAGACCTGGTAATAATGCATTCAAAGATTATAATTGTATTCAAACATTATAAAAATGGGACCAGGGTACTCAATCAATGAATTCAAAATAATTTCAAAGCCATGCTAAGTGATGTTCAATTTTGGCGTTCATTTTGAGACATTATTAAGCGGCCACCAAGGTGGGATGCGTAATGGCAACTACGATGTCAAAAGATTGTTGTCGGTATGTTACATCATCCTCTATCCTGCCCTCTTATCATATAAGCATGGCTCGAGTTAAGAATAGAAACTGGCATGGCTAAAATAACCAGGGCACCCGGGAAAATGTATTGCATCAAAATGGGGGCACCTAATCAATCACAGAGGTTCTACGTGTTATGTCATTGCAGCGAATGTAGCAGCATTATAACGTAATAATACCCTTGGCATTGGCATAGCCATTGCTGATTGGCTAACTAACAGACAACGATTGGCTGTTGACAATAATATTTACTAATTCAAACACGTGCAGACCTCTGAAACCTGGCCATCGATGGATGATATTTTTGAAGGGAATCTAGGGGACAGTGAAACTGGAAAGTATGCACCAATTTGAGATATTTTACTCCCATTATCCACCCTCCTTGTATCACTAAAATTATACTGCAATTATGTTAAGTGCGCTGCTACTAGTACTACTGTACCGCATCAATATAGCCAATGCCTCCAGCTTCACAAGTCCAGATTACTAACATAATTTATAGTGTTGGGGATGAAACCTTTATTATGGTAGACATCTGAACAACAGAACAATAGAAATGCAGACAGACTGCAGACAGACTCAAGGCCGTTTAGATGCATCTTGGAATGCAGACAATGGGCATACAATGAAATAATGTATGTGTTAATACATCCTTTAGAATTCTATAATCCAAAGTTTCCCACCTGCCTTTGGTATGAATGAGGTAAGCTGTAACATTAAGCTGGTTCCATTATTGGTGTTGGCAGCCAATTGTTCAGAGGCCAGGAAGGTTGGAAAATATGAACAATGGGTAATCTCGCCATTTAGATGCATGCAGATTAAGATGAAAGTTTAATATAGGTTTCATGCCTTAGGACTGTTTCATTTTGTTTCAATTATAATGGTGGATGATACATTGTACACTATGTTCACAATCATAATATTGTTATCGTCGTTTCCGACATTGAAGGGTACAGAAGTACTGTAGTGTTTGCCTGTTGTGTAAGGACGCATTATAGTAGGCCTACGGTGAGCATTAACCCCTAGTAGGCCCTACAGTACACGTAAGACGAATACAAGCATGTCATGACCAGAATCTTGCAAAGTAATCCCTTTAAACAATAAAACGATAGTTGTTTATTGAACAGTATATGTGACCGTCCACCACAAAAGCGGAGTAAAGTTGCGCATGTTATTTCGGAGATAATGAAGACTCAAACAAATAAGTTTTGTTTTTTTGACTACTAAACATATTCATTTGTGATAATTAATCATGTTAATATTATCATTGTAGCAATGGTTTACCAAAACATTATTGCATGCAAGCCACTCTACCATTGTTATTAGCAGTTGTAACGAACATTCAAATCACACATTTCCCAGTTATAAAATATTCCCACATCTTGTGATTGATGTGACAATGTTTCATTAACCTCGAACCTATATATAAATTATATATCCGTTTAAAGATCTTCAAATGGAGAATCCAAAAATACAATAAAATCACTTTCCCCCAAATCGACTTTACTCTGCTTCTGTGGTGGATGGTCACATATATGCTAGCTGGTCAAATGGGCATTTTTAAAATAGCACGGCACGCCAAAGAATAGACTTGCTACCGTAAGTCATATCTCATGTGAAAATTGATGGTTTATAATTAGACCTTTTACAACAATTTCTTTGTTACGTCTGGTGAGATTTCCTTGAGAAATATTGAAAAAAATTGAATAAATATGATTACAGCAATATAAACATTTTATAGGTACACAATCATGACGCCCTGGGCTCCCCAATAGGTTTATGTCCGAGGAAGTTCTCTTCAAACTTATTCCATTGTACAGTTGACAATAAAAGTGATTTGTATGGACTGCGAATCGGTTTGTTAACAGTGCAAGATATAATACACTGCATATCATAATGATGCTAGAGTTTCCCATGCATATGCCTACATCATATCGGCATTTGAGTGCAGTGATGCGTGTCCATGTATGGAGCTATCACCCCCATCCAGCATCGATTTTGCTTTGACAACAAACAACACGGGTGATTATAGAGGCTTTAAAAAGACCTGTGTGTGAATTGAGTGTACTCGGGACTCGGGATACATTCATATTACGCAAGTTCGAGCGTCATGACTTCTTAAATATATGTACATAAACAAACTGATGTTATTGTAACTCTCCATATGTTAGGAAGGATGGTACTAAAACCGAATAATATTTGAGAACAACAATGATTTTGCTTAATTTGTGCCGATCTGAATTTTGAACTTTAACCGTCGAGTTTTCAGTAATTTACTTTCAAAGAAGTGAAAATTGGTCCTCATTAAAATAGGAAATTGTAATGCCTTGGACCACACAGGGAGTGATTTATTTGATAAAATTGACTAAGAACTGTTTTCCAAGTGTGATATATAAATCTAGCCAAATATCTAGTTATTTTTTACTACAAACACTCAAAAAAGAAAGCGGTGGGGAGGGGGGTGTATTAGAAGAGAGGAAGAGGCTTATATTAGAGGAGAAAGGGGTTATATAAGAGGGGATTTTATTAAGAGCGGAGGACGAGGGAGGGGTTGTCATTGAAATTATACTTACACAAATATTGCTCTCTCTAGAATGAAGATTTCGATGGCAGTCATATTGGCAAACATTTGTTGGAGTGTCAAGAAGAAAAACGCACCCATTCTGTAAATAGAAATGGAGAAAATAAAGGAGGGAAAATAATTACGGGATAACAGAAATACTGACTCGGTTGATGCACATCTTATCAACAAATAACGGAAGTTATCATGTTATTTATTTTTTATTTCCAGTGTAATAAAAAATCAGTACCTGCCACCACAAAAAAGGGGGAAAATTGCAAATGTACTTTTTGAGTTATTAAGGAAAAACATAAGTATGTTTTTTGTAGGAGTTAAGTTTTGATATGCTATTGCTCACTTTAGTTGTAGATAATGACTAATTATTGATATTAACATTCTTTGTTGTACATTTAAACCGTAACTTTCGAAAGACAAATTTCTCTGATACAAAGAGATATAAGAGATTTTTCAGTCAATACCTTACCCCAAACCAATAATAAATTATATATCATTTTAAAGATATTGAACTATAGAATCATAATATTACATAATTTCAACTCCCCCCCAAAAAAAAAACACACTTTACGCTGATTTTGTGGGGGCAGGTCACATTTTATAAACAAGACACACACACAAAGGCAGAGAAAGTCTGAGAAAGTCAGTAAAAAGTTCATGTAACATGAAACTGAAAAACAGTATACTATTAGTTAGGGCTGTGTCCACCAAGCCCCCACCGCACCACTGACGCAACACCTGTACTAGACTCACATAATTGAGAGGAAATTGACTCCTTGATCTTTCAAACAGGGAGAGATTTGATATTCTGGGAAGGGAATATTTTCCTCTTTGTAAAATGTAAAAACAATATAATGGGATCAGCTATTCCGACACATTGAATACAAAATTTATGTCTGTTATGGTGACGCGCTACCACAAAGGCGGCGACACGGTTTTCACGACGGGAGGAAGGGAATACGTTCCCTGAAGGGGGGGGGCAGGCTCTTTCCCAGTTTCCATATTCATATTATAAATGGCCCACAGTATATTCAAATTATGGAAAAAATTAAAATGTGCATAAACGCAGTTGTAAATTTTTAGTATTAATGAAAAGGCCAATATCATTATTATAGCACTATTTGAGGACTATTTGAGACCCCATCAGGGAAGCAAACCCACTGGTCGAGCACCCGTCGGGGAATATTATTAAAGTCATCGGGGAAATCCTTTTTTGTTTGTAAACTAAAACACCTTTTAAATATTGAAAAGCACATTTACATTAAAAATGACCGTTTAGATAAACTTCTTTATCTCATTGTGACAAAAAATTCCTACCTTAAGCGAATTTAAATAAAAATGTATTGATGCATTGATATTACTTTTGATATATAATTTAATTATGGTTAAAAGAAGTCAATAAAGTTATTGAAAATAAATTTAAAAAAAGATAAAATTAAAGAAATGATGGACATATTGATTGACTGATTGATTAAAATTCCCCGTTCTTTTCGACAAAGATTGATTGGTTGATCAGGTTTCCTGGTGCTTTTCAACGCAGAGGTTACAGGAACCGTCCAAAACAGCCACTGGAATAAAATCATCAGGTTGTCAGAGGCATACTGATATCCACCCCACCTCCATTCCATCCTGGAGATTTGGAGGTTAACAGGACAACTTTGGTTGTTCTCTGCCCGTTGGCTGTACGATATCGTCCCCAGCTATGGGTGAAAT
>JAODAI010261281.1:0-10175 GCA_027575025.1 Scotoplanes globosa | reverse complement strand
AATATTATTAGTAACTAGTCATTTCTTTCTTAGTTCAAAACATGTATGTGTATAATTACCTAAATATTTGTGTACAGTTAAACTGGCTAGTTGTATATATATTATGTATATTACTTATAATATTACAACATGCATGTAATGCAATTAAATGTTCATTACCATATGAATGACAATGCATAATAAAGTGTTCTCCATCTTCATTTCCCCACAATTACAAATTAAAGACAGTCTCTGATCATGTGAGCTAAGTCTGATTTTTTATAGAAATCTTATATGCCAATAATTTATCTTGAATGTCAGATAATTTTCGATTTTAAATTATAATTTGAACTTTCTATTCGTCCGTAATTTGGGATTTTTTGTTATATGATTTAAATCAGCCATACAATTTTTTCATAAATAGTTTGTAGTTTTGTTTTTAAAATATTAATTTATACTATGTCGATATCCTGGGTAATCAAGTTTTCATCCAAATGAACACTTATTAAGATATTATGAACAATATTACACCAATTATTTTGTCCTAAGTTCATTAATGAAATCAATGAATTATATATTTCTTAATACATGCTTATATGGCCTGTGTTGGTCTTTGCCAATATTTTATCACTTTTACTTTTTGTCTAATAACAAGTGGTAAGTTAGTGAGTTATATATAACTCACATAGTGATGTCACATATGTTATATCACATATACATCACAGTGATAGCATGTTACAATACCACAATCACATCATTCTGTGAGGTCAACATTATCATGACATCAACGTGGTATTACAGATTGACAACTTGGTGACCTCATAGATTGCATCACGTGTGGGGTTATCATAATGGTAAGATGAGGTCCCTGTGATCTATTCATGACACAACACTCTTCATTGGGATGATACATATGGGAATTAGTAACATATATCTTGATGTAGATGGGTGACCCTGCAGAAGCGGAAGTCAGAATGGTGCATGATCTTTATGACGGTACAAATGATGGGGATGATTTTGGCTGGTTTTGGATTATGCCAGAATAGTTTGAGGTCAGGCCTGTTTGGAGTGGTCGAAAATTAGGCATTTATATGCTCCTGTGTTATAATAATCTATTCAGCATAGGTGTTCAGACAGGGTAGTGCTCTAAGTCCACTGGTTTTAAAATAATTATGGATTGGTTAGAAGGAAGGTCAGTACAGAGAACGTAAAGCAAACGCGGTTATATGCGATGATCTGACAGTAGTTGTGAAAAGCAAGTAGGAGTTGTGGATGCATGATGTGTTGGTAGCGTGAAATAATTTATTTGAGAGACATCGACTATGTATGAGCCCGGGTAGGACGAAGGTTTTGCCAGTGGGCTTATATCGATAGGTGTATAGCCCTATTGGTATTAAGTAGAGTGATCGTTTTGCATATAGGCTCTAGCCTATCTAAATGTATAGAGTAGGGTATGACATATATAGGCATATTTCAAGGAAAGTGCAAGGGGAAGTATTGGGCACATGTGTTATTTCAGCATTGTGAACATACCGGATATAGACCGTGGTCCTGTTTGGTGCTCATTAACAGCATCTTCAGAGTGTGCAAAAATAATTGGATGAGAAGGTTCGCGGAAGTTAAGCGGGTGTAACGGAGGATGCTTGGATAACGAGTCGTCTTTCAGATAGTTTATATGGAGACGGATGAGGTTGGCTGGTCACGTAGAACGTATGGATTGAGGGCGACTCCCGAAAATGACGATGTCGCACATGTATATTGGTAGAAGGGGTAGCGGAGACTTCGATTGAGATGAGACTACTGGTGTTGATGGGGCGCATTATATGTAAGTATAGCCTAGGCTCATGTGGACCGGCGATTGGAAGGTCGTGGTCACGTATAGAGGGAGGTGCACGCGACAGCTATGGTATTCCTGCACACCCCTTTTTATGGATACAAGAGGTAGATATATATATATATATATATCGCAATACGTTTCACTATTCCGAGCCGGTATCATCGGACAATTACCTCGGATAAATCCCCAGACAACTTATACCATCAATTGATCAATTCCCCCTTAACATGTCTGTATTCAATTCCTCAGCCACTTAGTTTTCGCTGAGCAAATACCTACGGGTAGCTTCCCTTGATAAAATAGTACACAGACAGCCCTAAGCAAATTATCCTCCAAACAGTGTGTAATTGCCGGGGTTAATTGCCTTGGACATCTGGTCGGGAAAAAAATGACTGGGGATGTTGTTCTGGAGAATCTGCTCTGGAGAATCTGCTAATGGGAATCTAGTGTCAGGGAGTTTTGCCCGCTGATGTCTCGTGATAGTTCTTCCGGGGTGATTTTCGGGAGGTCTCTTGTGGTGGTTTTTCCAGAGGTTGTTCGATGCGGTCGGGCTTACAGGTGATGGTTCTTCGGTGGGTTGTCCAATGGTGTTTTTTCTGGTGCTGGCCTGTGCCGGTTTTCCGGAGGGTGTCGGGCAGTATGTTGTGTTGGTTGTGAATCAACAGGGAGAAGTTAAAATACTACATTGATGATTCCTCTAATACAATGGGTTGTTTTCGTTATGCTTGTATAATCAGTTGATGTCAACGGCATTTCAACTGAACAAAATCTGGAGAAAGTGTAATGTATAAATTACTTGCTATCATCGATTTAATATGGCATATTTTGTACAGCTCTAGAGAAGTCGAGATAGCCCAGGGGTTATGACAAAGGGCTAGTTAGTGTGAGATCTCGTTTTCGAATTTCAACTCTGCTGTTGGTTATCTTGGTTTGTGTCCATGGACAATGCACTTATCTTGATTGCTTCCCTTCACCCATATCATGTATAATTGGGAATCTACGCGTTGAATCTGTGTCAACTTGGCGCTGATTTTGCTGCTTCCTCTTGTATATACCTACGGATGTGTGGGTCAACGAGTTCACCACTGACTGGGGTAATAATCGTGCCGTGCCTCGGAATCAGTTCCCTATATAGATGGTAAGTGCTGTACGGTATGCTATTATTGTTATCACAGCTCCAATTTTATTTATCCCGCTTTTCAGAATACGGACGTCGAAGTGACTAATGATTGTGGTATCGGCGAGGTGGAATATAGTGTAAGTGTATCATTATCATTTTATGATGTATATTATATTATAGTTAATAAGGCTAACAAGATCGTCGGACTTATCCCCAGAACTTTCACTTATATTGACAAGATCACTAGCTCTACTTAGATTATTCAAAGCCTTTGCCAGACCTCATCTTGAATTATCTAACTGCATCTCGGTACCAAGCAAAAAGAGTCACATCCATCACATTGAGAGTGTCCAAAGGAGAGCTACTAAACTTGTTACTTCGTTAAAACATATTAGCTACCCTCAGCGTTTGAAATAATTAAGCTTACCAACTCTTGTGTATCGAAGAGCTAGAGGAGATATTATCGAAGTCTTTAATGCTTTATGGCATCTACGACCCAAACATTGATAGTATCTTGAATCTACGACAGATTTCTATAACTAGAGGTTCTAAAACAAAGAAATCATGCAGGAGTACTATTTCATAAGTGTTAGACACTTAAGAGTCTGCAAAATATGGATTTTTAACAGCTGTTAACTTAAATACATTTAAGAATCGTCTTGATAAACATTGAACATATTTTGCATTTCGCTACTATTAAGAGTCTGACCACTCTGAAACCATGTATCAAGTTGAGCCAAATCGTTCTGTTAACCATCCTGGATCTGGACCTACAGGTATTTAATGCCTTCCTTCCAGTATCATCATATGTATCATAGGTAGGTAAATAATATGACCATGGCTTGGGTAGACGCATAGTTCACCAATTTGTATTGTCAAATTCATCAAGCGGAGACTACACATCGAGGCATGGGAGTTACATGTCAGGACTTCTCACAAACCTGGATCTACTTGAACAATGCATAATTTGATGTACAATGTTGTGACCAACAATTTACATGCAGTCCGGGTACTGAATATCTGACTATAAGCTCACTACAAGAAGACGAATTACCCACACTCAATACAAAGGCATTAAAGCGTCGAACATTATCAGAAATCAAGTGAAAATAATGGTAAAAATTTAGATACATCAACTGAAAGACTTCCAAATATATAGATATTTTTTTCCCAATACACTATAATTGAGTAGACTTGGCCTTAGCTATGAAATGGTGGAGTCTAGATATATTTAGGCTGAGACGTATCTCGTTTCTTCCGTTGCACCATGCCCGGCCTGTGGGTTTCTGTGAAGTATTGATGATGATGGCCATTATTAATTTAGAGAGTACCCAGGGCCCTTGTGTTATCCATGAACCCCGTGTACTGGCGGAAAGCGCTGCACAATGTACCCACTTTCAACTTAAGATCAGCCACTTCATTTCAGCAAATTTATTATTGGCTGAAATGTTATTTCATTCTGAAAAGTAGACTGCATGAAATGGTCTTCTTCGTTTATCCATCCAGCCACCAATTGCAGTAACATTCACAACTGTCTGTTAACTTAATTGCCAGGTTTAACGTGATGATCAACTAATTAGTGATTTCATTCATATTTGATAGTTAAATTCATTCAGTAAGTTCGAATATAACGCGTATTTATATACGTGTAGAAGTTTGAAAAGGGTATAACTATATATCTACACGACGCGTCATTCCATCGAATATAGCGGTATAATATCCGAACACTATGACATAGGTATAATTTACCATTCACCGATTGGCTGATTAAACAGAAGACGAGAGCAATTGGCTGTGGACAATAATACAACCGTTCAAATGACCATGCATAAGGTCTATACTGTGCCGCAGTATCGGCCTACTTATTTATACCCCTACATCATAGGTAATTAAAAAACTATGGAATTAACTGTCAAAAAGACATAACTTGTTACATCATTATCAGTTCACACTTTTTACAAAATATTGTAATGGGTATTTAATTTCTCCCCTATCCATAGGCCATACGGTGTCACAACCAACTCTTTACAGACGGATATGACATCCAGTGAATTAAGAGACATAATTAACTAGACTATATATGGCTGGTTATACGGCATGGAAATGGAACGAAAATAACCACCAACATTTGGTTGTCCCTTTGGAATGTCCTACTCACCTCTCAATGTCTTAAAGAGGATATATTTTGTCGTCGAAGCCACCCAACGTTTCCAAGACAGTGCAGTGTGTATCACAGTTACGCATAATAACCACTGTTCAATCAATATGATATTTCGCAGTTAAAACTGCCTATGCTAAGTCACCATTGTGATGGTCAGACGATGTAATTCGACTAGTCTGTTGGGGCTGTTTGTTATTGTTTTACTCTGTCTGACCTTGTGATCTATGACGTTTTCGTGTTCCAAGCGATAACTATGAAATATCGTATTAAGTCAAAAATATATGTTAGTGTTCTCCTATGTATCATAATATAACATCATTGCCAACATTGCCACAAGTCAATGTAATACAATGATACTCGTTAACGTCACCTTTAGTTTAACTTTTTATAACTTGGAATTCTATTTATTAATTTGATGTCATTTCCATCTGTTTTCTTGTAACGTTTCCTATATACAGGCTCCATCCCAGAAGGTACGTACACTTATTACTTTAATATATTATTAATTTATTTATGTATTATTATATTATGTCTATTTGGAACCTGACATGGAAAGGAAACAAAATCCATGTTGCCCGGATGGTCGCCGAGTCCATGTGACATAACGAATTACGGAGAACTGGACAAAGGGGTATATCGAAACCGAAGTGCACAGAGAAAACCTCTAGTTTCGAAAATGAAGCAAATCATTTGCACATACATGACATACATACCGAATAATCGAACCCTGCATAGTCACAGCGGTGCAAGGCGAACAGTGTACAACTACAGCGCACTTAAATATATGTTTAACTTGCATCCAATATTGAATCGTAACAAAAACTGGCTTCACAATTGTCACAATCGACAATCTATATGGCATATTACTTCAACTTGTGTCTGGAATCTATTTCAAAAACAGGGTTTTAATTAACGCCATTGAATTGGTAAGTACACCCTCCAAAAGTATATTAAATTCAAAAACACCTCTATTGATCAAATTAATACATGCAAATAGCAGATGTGTTAAATTTAGCACCATGGTGTTGAAAGTAACATGAGCTCTTGAAGTGTATGTTTTCCCAAACGGATGGAGTTAAATTATTATTTATTTTTTGTATTCCAATTTAAAGGGATTGTAAAGTTTTGTATAATGTTAGTTGATATCATAGAGCAGAAAATTATTTACAACATGCTTCAAACTAGAGTCAAAACGGACATACCGTTCTCAATATATTGATGTTTGAATTTTTCAAATTTAGGACGAGGTTATTTTTTACAAACGTCTTTGTCAAGACCATTGTGATATATGGTCCTTACAACTAAAGCACAGAAAGAGCCTGATAAATGGCTTGTAAATACGTTTTATCCAAAAGTTAACGTACGATATTAAACTTGGTATGAAGGTTGACCCCAATGCATACAAGATATTGTTCAAGTGCTGTGCTTTAGTTGTAATGACCATACGTCACAATAGTCTTGATAAAGACGTTTGTACAAAAATTGGCGTCCTAAATTTGAAAACTTCAAGCATCAATATATTGAGAACGGAATGTCCGATTTGATTCTAGTGTGAAGCATTTTGTAGATAATTTTCTGCTCTATAATATCAACTAACATCATAAACAAACTTTATGAACCCTTTAATAATAATATATGTCACTTATATAGCGCTTTATGCAATGTCTCAAAGCGCGGGTCCAGTGGCTGCAGCCGAAGCGCGCCTGATCCAGAAGTGTAAGATCCGTCTTCTGTATGGATGATCAGCGGGACAAATCCCTGCTCTTTGCGAAAAGTGACCAGATGTAATGAGACAGGCATTTCAAATCCTGCTCCCAAGACCGCCATTTTACGTCCCCATCTGATGGACGAGAATGCACACCAGCCTTTGGCCATTTTCCCAAAGGCTTTGAAGGAGAGGCAAGGATTTGTTCACCACAGCTAATTTTGTAAAAAGTCCTAGAAACAACCCTGTTGGGGATCGATCCGCGGACCTTTGTATTGCAAAGCGAGCACTCTACCACTGAGTCAACTCACCTATACATATGTAGCATTGTTTATTGACGTGTACAATTAGCTACGTTATGACCCGTTTGACCAACCATATACGTCTGGTTCTGTCTGTGCATGTCGCAGAGCCGAAATGTGAATCAACCAATGCTAGTAGAAGCATTTATTTACTCCTGACAATGAAACTGACGATCCGCGTTACATTTCGGAATTGTATGCGTTGTTAGTGCTCCCAGTGACAAATTCACTACCAACTTCGTCATACGTGGTATCCCGAACCTGCGGTGGAGCCGACATACGTATTGATCGCTGATTGGCTGCGGTTCTCCTTCGTTTACATCCAATGATACATGTGATAATCACTATACACAGTAGTACCAAAACTGCCACTCCAAGTATAATAATAATAACGAGATATGATGTGGTCGGGTCATTTCCTACCCGGGGCGCCGGCTTCTCTGAGACATTTGTATTGTCGGGAGTTCCTTGCGGAAATTCATTTGTATTGTCGGGAGTTCCTTGCGGAAATTTAAATCCATCGATATCGTAGACATCTTGCCGGTATGCCGTAACGATTTTAAAAGCGGCATTGGGGTCGGACCGACCACTGATGCACGTGATGGATGATATACCACTTTGTCGTAAATCGTTAGCAGCTACAGATAAAACTGACGATTCCCGTGTTCCCTTCACGACAACACTCAGACTGAGGTTTTTGAAGACCAGGAGATCGTCGGTAAGCAGTTCTCCGACTACGGTCCCTATTTGCCAGCGTATGTTGGCCGATGCTGGGTTGGAAGTGCACACAAGGCTGACGGTCTTTGGGGATTTATCGAAATTGAAGCTGCTCGGGGCAAGGGACAGGGATACACTCGGCACACCTATTACCGCCACAGAACAGTTGAGACAATCGATATTATTATCACCTTCTACTACCGTAACGAGTCCCCCAGAAAAGAAGGTTCTATCCTGTCCGAACTGGTCTCTATCAATGCGAAAGCAGGTGATGGTTAAATAATCGTCAACCAGAGCCTGCTCACCCAGACTAGAAAAACAGCCGTTTTTGCCGCCGGGATCATTAATTTCGTAGGAGGATTCTGTAATGAATGACGAATCCACCTGGATAATCGTCAACCTACATGTGAATGTATTATACGTACCTTGACTGTTGGTACTGGCCGGTTTGTATACTCCGGTTTTAACTACGCCTTTGTAGACATCGGGTCGAATTGTTGTCAAATCACCGTCCATTGTCTCAGATACAACAGTCACTTGATCACCGTCTATCATCCAATCAGCAATCGGCTGACCATCTTTCAGTAGTTGCATACGTTTGATTGGTCCACCCGTACTGGTTTCGCAGTATATCCTGGACGTCCTTCCCGGTAAAATCGTGTACTGAAGAATGTCGGACGATACCGAACCGAGTACCGATATTACTACGGTCGGTTCCGATGTGGTCATACCCAAAAATACCAGTAATGTTATTAGCGCAACAAAACACTCCATTCCAGATCGTAGTAATAAAGGAGCCATATTATGTTAGCGATCATATACAAATGTATATACAAATAATATAGGTTACCACAGGACTAAGTTCGCGTATCATACGTGTACATTTCCTGTGAACACGTCACAGTGTAACGTGCACACAATATCACGTCAACGTATTGTGAAACGTATCACATGTATAAACGTAGACTATATAAGTGACTGTAGGTGGTACGTTATTTCACACTGGAAGAACTTCCGGCCACTTGGTTGCTCCTGAAAAAGATATAACACGTTGCTCACTCACATATACGTTCCCTTGAGGATGCCTACGGTTGCTGGTTCACATCAAATGCAACTTACATATGCACGATAATTATTATAATAATGACGCAGTTTATTTATTTTATTTGAATAAATGTTAATAATTCACTTCAATTTCGCTAAGACATCCATGTGTGGTAGAAATAAAGCACATACATATGCAAGGTGATTTCAAATGATGAACTTCGGGCACTTTCCAACGTATCAAGATTAATCAACTGTCAACACAAGGTCGATATTAACAATAAGAAGAATGCTATAGAATATAAATCATGATTACCCAAGATATTGCAAGGGATCTTCATCGGCAACTAATGGCATATTAAAACACATATCATTGGTTCTCGGCGAATATGTTACTACCTATACATGTTCCAATCCAATTTATATTTTTGCAGCAGCACAATCGTAGACTATGTAAACTTGTTTTTCCCCATGTGTGGGAAACTTCGAACCTAGTGGCTTGTTTTTAATTTAATGTCAATTTACACGCCCCATACTATGCCTATATAATGTAGCTACAGCTTTAAATCAACAGTGAACAGTATCTGCGACAAGTTAAAACCGTGTCTCTGAACTGAAGATATGAAAAAATCGAAGTTGCTACGGAATAGTATGCCCAGCTTGAAGTCCGGTGTTACTATTTCCTTGTTGTGATACCCGGAAGGGGTTTAACAAGTATACAACAGAAGCATAAACTATTACCTCATTCCTTGGTAATGACGATTTGCCATAGTCACCATTCTGGAAATATTTCCATTCATCGTTTGTATGATGATGCATGTCAAGCTATAACGAAATGCATGGGCCTAAATATGTGAGTTGGTTGCTATAATGCCACCTTGTTACGGATGAGTGATCAGAGGGTCACACAGCTGAGCTATTAACAATACCTTGTACACACAGGACTCCGGTATATTTTGAAAAGTCATGGTGACTAATAAATATTACTTGGCACAATTCAAAAGTAGTCCTACCCACACACTGTTACCAACTTGCCAATTTGGTGACATTGGAAATCATGGTATGCACTGTAAATATAATATTATACGAAGAAGCTGTTAAACATCAAGATACTCATATATATATATATATATATGTTATATATGTTATATATATATATATACATACATACATACATATGCATACATACATACATACATATATATATATATATATATATATTAGGTTAAATTGTAATATGTATATAGCCCCACTTCTGTTCAAGCAGAACACAAACATGCTCAGCGGGGCTGAAAGTTAGGTGATCAACA
>JAODAI010261170.1:0-10176 GCA_027575025.1 Scotoplanes globosa | reverse complement strand
ACCGATCATAGCTATTACAACAGATAGGAGGGGCTGCCAGTACAATTGTGATTCAGTATTCATGATTCTAACCGATCATAGCTATTACAACAGATAGGAGGGGCTGCCAGTACAATTGTGATTCAGTATTCATGATTCTAACCGATCGTAGCTATAACAACAGATAGAAAGGGTTGCCAGTTCAATTGTGATTCAGTATTCATGATTCGAACCGATCATAGCTAGGAAGTTCAGTATTCATGATTCTAACCGATCATAGCTATTACAACAGATAGGAGGGGTTGCCAGTTCAATTGTGATTCAGTATTTATGATTCTAACCGATCATAGCTATTACAACAGATAGAAGGGTTTGCCAGTTCAATTGTGATTCAGTATTCATGATTCTAACCGATCATAGCTAGGAAGGGGTTGCCAGTTCAATTGTGATTCATGATTCTAACCGATCATAGCTAGGAAGGGTTTGCCAGTTCAATTGTGATTCAGTATTCATGATTCTAACCGATCGTAGCTATTACAACAGGCAGAGCTGTAGAGCTGTATTATTAATTATAACAGGACTGTATTAACTGCTAACTGAACTGTGCAGGTATAGCATAACTAACTATATATTACAGCCTATACTTCAATTATCCAGGACGGACATGATAAAGGTTCTATGTTACTTTTAAGGGGATAGAAAATATTATTTATCTCACACGCATAGAATGCAGGATTCCTTGTGAATCTATCTGTGATCCACGTGGCCAAGTTCTATGCTACATTAAATTATCACTTCAAACCATTGTCTCATCTTTTAACCTGTAGATGAATCATACTGATAGGAGTGATATATTTATAGTATTGTCACGACAGGAGTTGGGGATGACCCTTGCCGACAAAGGTATTAAGTAGAGGGATAGTTTTGTGTATCTGGGGAGAATGATTTCTGGGGATGGGCGGTCTTATGGGGGAGGTGCGTAAAAGGATCCAGTCAGGGGCTCTGGCCTGGAGAAATGTAGAGGAGGTTATGTCAGATAGACATATTTCTAAGAAATTAAAAGGAAAGGTATTGGGTACATGTGTTATCCCAGCATGTATTTACAGGTTTGAGACAGGGGCTCAATAATCGCAACTCCAAGTATGTGAAAATAATTGGATGAGAAAGATTGTGGAGTTAAGCTTATGCGGGGGGATAGGAGAAGGTTGGGGGATATTCGGGAGGAGATTAGGGGATATTCGGGAGGAGATTAGGATGAATAGGAGTCTTACAGAGGGTAAAGGGGTGCATGAGGTGCGCTGGACATGTATAATGTACGGATGAAGGGCGACTCCCGAAAATAGCGATGTTGCAGCTGGAGATTGGTAGAAGGGTTAGGGGAGACTCATTTGAGATGGAAGAACTGTGTTAAGAGGGATTAGGAGGGCTGTAGGTGATTTAAATTTGAGGGTCATGGCTATGGATAGAGGGAGGAGGATAGCTTTGGCCAATGATGCGGCTTCTGTTGAGTATAATTTTCTTCCTAACCCCTCATTAGGGATTCAAGAGGTAGAGAGAGATTGGCAGTTGTTGACTTCTTTATGTAAGTGGTTTAATAGTGGAATTATGCTGGATTAGTTGTGGGTCATTATAAATTAGGATTATGCAATGTTTATTAATATTTCTGTATAATATTTCAGATTTGAACCATTGAGCTGTACGCAATGCAGTCTACTTTTCTTATTATATATTACTGTATCATATTTCAGATTTCAACCATTTAGTAGTATACAATGTTTATTTTATATAATGTGTAACATTTTCTCAGATTTCCACCATCGAGCAGTATGCGATGCGTTCATTTGCCGACGCACTTGAGAGTATACCCATGGCTCTAGCTGAAAACAGTGGTCTTCATCCCATACGTACATTGGCTGATGTCAAATCCAGACAGTTGTCGGAAGACAATCCAAGGCTGGGAATAGATTGTTTAAATAAAGGAACCAATGGTGAGTTTGTAAACGGGATTCCCCAAGTTGTTTTGGAAGAGGCTTTTAATTGTATATATGGTACGGTACTGTATAAGTTCCAATGATAATTATCAGTGCAAGAATTAAGTCAGGTTACCCGAGACAACCAGAGTTTCTGCAGGGCAACCACAATTTATCCCCAAATGGGCTGTGGTTGCCCTCTGGACCACCAAATTTGAATTACTATTCCCTATATTTAGTGCCAAATATTGACCAAAAGAATATGATGGGATGGTGATTAAACAAGAATAGGTTCCCGTAGTCCAAATTGTACCCATCTCTTGGACATCTGGTAAATACTAATTTTAATGTGTATGTTGTTAAAACAGGGCAACCGGAATGCCTGCAGGCTGGTTGCCCTGCGGACGACTTGGACATTCTCTTAAATTCTTAACCTGATTATGGTATGTGTAATATTAATTGTGTAAATATTTTGGGTACAATAAGTTACGGAGGGAGTATTAAGCACCTCCGACATTTCCTTACATTACTCTCGATAAGACATGGAAATTGATAGGCCGACAGAATGTAAACAACATCTACACTTTCTGAAATATTATGCATTGCATTAAACTTGTCCAAGGTCTCTCCGACCAACAGATCAGAGGGATATACACAGAAATGGTTACGCAAAGTACATAGATAGTTACCAGACAACACAACAACGTAATGTATACATACCCTCAATTTGAAGTTAGAACATATGCCATCTGTATTATAATGTAGATTGTACTAACTCTCAGTTTGAAGTTAGAACATATGCCATCTGTATTATAAATGTAGACTAGACAGACATAGATAGACAAACGGTAGGGAGACCTTAACAAGGTCTAGATCAATCCATACAATCAGCTCTGGCTTGGTAGCCTGGTAGATGAACTTTCACCCTCCCTGTACTATTGGTCGGGCACAGTAGCTGGGTAGACATACTCTCCCTGTACTATTGGTCTGGCACAGTAGCTGGGTAGACAGACTCTCCCTGTGCTATTAGTCTGGCACAGTAGCTAGGTACTGCAACTCATAATAGCAATGCCACACATCTTTACATTTACCATGAATAAGAAGGGATTCTAGTTAATATTGGATGGAAATAAAATGCATAGGATGCAGGATTCCTTGATGGTCTATCCATGACCCTTGAGGCCAAGTTCTATGCTACATTAATTTTTATCACTTCAAACCATTGTCTCATCTTTTAACATCTAGATGAAGCATACTGATAGGAGTGATATATCTCATCTTTATTAAAGTCATTCTGTACATGAAGCATACTGATAGAAATGTTAATTCATCTAGATCTATAGTAAAGTCATTCTGTAGATGAAGCATACTGATAGGAGTGATACATTCATCTAAATCTATATTAAAGTAATTATGTACATGAAGCATACTTCAAACCATTGTCTCATCTTTTAACATGTAGATGAAGCATACTGATAGAAGTGATACATTCATCTAGATCTATATTAAAGCCATAAAACAATGAAGCTTTTTGTCAATATATACTAAGTAGGATTGCGAACTGTGACTGATTAGGTCAAATTGATAGTGTCGGTCTTGTAGTCTCAAGGCTACAGGTTTAAAACCGGTGAATGAAGGCTATGTTCCAGTGGTGTCTCTCTCTTAACAGTTATCAAGGTTTTCATTTTAAATCCATAATGCTAATGAATGATTGTTGGTGTTTGGTGAACATAAACAAGCTGGAGGAGGGCTTTATAATTATTGTACAATATAGCATTCCTTTAAATGTGTTTATAATAGTGATCCATATGACACCATCTATGCATATTAACTGGCTGGAGAAGGGCTTTATTTATTGTACAATACAACATTGCTGATACTTTAAAGGTGTCGCATGATCCATATGACACCATCTATGCATATTAACTTTCTGTCCCAATATATGTGGTTTCTATGGATAATTTTAGCAAAAGATCAATTGCTGGTATTAACTTTAGTGTACAAGAGACACATATATGTGGTTTCTATGGATACTATTAACAAACGATCAATTGCTGGTATTAACTTTGTTGGTGTACAAGAGACACGGGGCAGTAAGCAGGTACAGAGCAGTTCTGCACCTTACTGACAGAAGGAGTAACACACAAGTTTTCAAAACTGTTTTTATTGCATCAAACTGTTTCTTTTAATGAGACTTAACATATCTGATAAAATATTTTTTCAAAGTGGTCCATATGCTGAGATATGTGACATTAAGAAGAAGCAATCCGAATGAGCACTAAATATTTTCTCACCAAGTACCAACACTTTAATACATCATTGGATATTCAAATACCAATTTGGTGCACGATTTGAATAGTTAATAACTATATCACATCACTAATATATTCCTAACTGCAATGCTACATTTGCATTGCTTAATTGATTACTCCATAAATGAAGACCTGTTTGTGTCCATTAAAGCCGCGTAGTACAAATTAATTCAATGGCACAATAGACTGTCCATTTCAACAGAAAATGAACACCCATGTCGTTTGATGCATACATGTATGTCGTTGGGCTTATATTTTGGATGTAATTTTATAATGTATATCCTATAAATGCAGTGTCAACAATAGAGGTTTAGCGTACGTTTGAACTGTGTCACGTGATGTAAATATTATTGTCAACAGCCAATCGTCGTCTGTTAATCAGCCAACCAGGAACAGTTACGCCTATATCAAGGGTATTTTCATATTATGATACTGCTAAATTCAATGAAATGATGTAACATGCAGAACCTCTTTGTCTTGTCTGACAAAGAGATGCAATGTATTATACTTCTGTTGTCAGAAAGACATATTCAAATATGCATAATTATTTTCAACATATTTTCTGACTGAAGGAAGTAACCCACATGGGACCACCATCGAACGTTATTTTCAACAACAAAAAATCTCAAAGTTTAAGTTGTTAAATACTCTTTCTATGTATTGATACCTTTCAAGTCTAAGCATTTATTTGAGTGTGCGTGAGAGGTAGTACATTTCCCATAGACCCCCAAAGAAAAGTGTTGGAATCTAAATCCCATTGAACTGTTCGCTCTTATCGTGCTGATAGTGTAAACCTATCTAGTTAACATGAGTTAAGTTACTAATAACTAAATTTGCTGTGTACTGTGAATAATTTGTCTATTTTATTGTTTTCTATTTTCCAGACATGAAGGAACAACACGTAGTAGAGACCCTCATTGGTAAGAGACAGCAGATAACTCTAGCCACTCAACTTGTACGGATGATACTCAAGATAGATGATGTAAGGGGATGATACTCAAGATAGATGATGCAAGGTCTTAATCAAGCTCTGCTTTCTACATTGTTGCCGATGTTCTATGTGTGTATGTATGCTGCACTTCAGGTAGAGACTGTGGTGTTGTCATGGCTTGCTATAAGTAAGTACTGTTGCAGCGCTCTGGATAGAGATACGATAATAGCCCTGTGATTATAACCGTTGACCAAGTAGAAGGACATGAGCACTGTAAGAGTACAAAGCTTAATACTTTATACTACTTGGTTTTGATAGCGATATGATAGCTGATGTATGCGATGTGATCGCAGATTATTACCAGCTAGAAGGTTATCCTGACCATTAGAGTACACGCTTACTGTGCGGAGTGGGAGATGAATTGTGAGTTACCCATCTGAACATTTCATTATACGGAATAAAAAGGGTAAGAACTTACACATGTCGCCCTACAGACGTTTCAGTTGCCCTGTGTTTAACACAACATGACTGATATATTTTAGTTATCCTACAGACAATTGAGTTGCCCTGTGTTTAACAACTGGACTACTTAGTACTACCAGAATGATACATATTGGTCGCCCTACAGACGTCTCAGTTGCCCTGTCTTTAGCAACCGGACTCCTAAATTCTTTCAATGATCAATGGAAGATGACAGTTTTAATTTGGGAGAGATGTCATGAATAGTCCAATGTATTCAATATGTAAAACAAATGCTTTTGATAGCTATACAATTTATGTGATGCACCATGCCAAATTGGCTATTCTATCTGTATTCTCAACTTCTCAAAGAGGTCTTCCTATTAAATTATAATACAGTTGCCATGGAATATGGGGTGTTATAAGATTGAATATAAATAATTCCAATGGTCTCCTGTTAGAATATCCATATATGCTGAGATATCTACCATGACTGTACATCCAGGCTCATATGATCATATTTCACATAAAGGTTTAATGAGTGTGTAGGTGGATGATCAGTTGAATTAAAGCTCAGATATCTACCACGACTCTATATCCATGCTTTATGAACATAGTTCACATAAAGGTTTAATGAGTGTGTAGGTGGATGATCAGTTGGATTAGAGCTCAGATATCTACCATGACTCTATATCCATGCTTTATGAACATATTTAACATAAAGGTTTAATGAGTGTGTAGGTGGATGATCAGTTGGATTAGAGCTCAGATATCAACTATATACCTAGTTTTATTTGAATAACATCTCTGCATCCATTGTTGATTATTTTGAATTGACGCCTTCTCATTATGGTCAACAATCCAGTGATCCATCATTACTAGACAGGCTAGTTTTGTATTGTGTACACGAATACCGTCCTCATCTCAATATATTTGTATACATGCTCAGTACGATAGCATCGGCTGTCTTTTATATACAATTGACAAAGGGCTGCATACATCTGTATTTAAAACAATTTGATTTATATAACTTGCATTATTGTTATTTAACTTGTTACCTGCTGAAATGTAATTGTGATAGGATGACCTTGCCAGCTAGGGATGACCTTGCCAGCTAGGGATGACCTTGCCAGCTAGGGATGACCTTGTCAGCTAGGGACGACCTTACCAGCTAGGGACGACCTTGCCAGCTAGGGACGACCTTGCCAGCTAGGGACGACCTTGCCAGCTAGGGACGACCTTGCCAGCTAGGGACGACCTTGTCAGCTAGGGACGACCTTGTCAGCTAGGGACGACCTTGTTAGCTAGGGACGACCTTGTTAGCTAGGGATGACATTGCCCGCTAGGGATGACATTGCCAGCTAGGGATGACCTTGCCCGCTAGGGATCATCTTGCCAGCTAGGGATGACCTTGCCAGCTAGCGTGCCTGTCTCATACTGGCTATCATTCATTACTATATTGAGTAATATGATATGAATAGTTCTGGTAATTCCTGGTTTAAGTCCTTAACCACTAACCATCAATCCATTGAGTAATATGATATGAATAGTTCCTGGTAATTCCTGGTTTAAGTTATGTGTTGGATCTTATTAAACATGATATGCATTCTCATATATTGCTATTCAGAGAAATATATAAATTGTACAATAATCTACAATTCATTAATTGTAGCAGAATTAACAGCACATAAATTGTAGAATAGTGTACAATTCATAAATTGTAGAATAGTGTACAATTCATTAATTGTAGAATAGTGTACAATTCATTAATTGTAGTATAGTTAACAATTAATAAATTATGGCATAGTTAACAATTAATAAATTATGGCATAGTTAACAATTAATAAATTGTAACATAGTCTACAGTTTATTGATTGTAGTATAGTCAGCAGTAATACACTATTGCCTGTTGTCATAATAAGCGATTGTTGGTTATTACAGTCATACTAAGCTATTGTTGGTTATTACAAGAAGCTATTTTATCTATACTAACTTGTTTATTATAATAATATGCTATTTTTGTTATACTAAGCTATTGTGTTGTTATAATAAGAAGCTATTGTTTGTTATAATATTTGTGAGAAATACAGTGTTTTTTCATTACTTTCGTAAATAGTCTTGGAGACTAATTATCAAATCTACATGTATTTATAATGTTGATCAAATATACTGATACAGTATTGTATAATTGTGATTTCAATGGTTGCTTTTGGTGATATTTATTATGCTTATAACTTATCTTGCAAGCAACTTATCTCAGCCTTCAGTATCTTTGAGTCGTGTCCGGACACCTACTCCCTGGACAACTACCAAACCGGACACCTAAACCCTGGACAACTACCAAACCGAACACCTTCCCCCTGGACAACTACCAAACCGAACACCTAACCCAAGACAACTACCAAACCGGACACCTAACCCAAGACAACTACCAAACCCAAGACAACTACCAAACCGGACACCTCCCCCCTGGACAACTACCAAACCGGACACCTCCCCCCTGGACAACTACCAAACCGGACAACTACCAAACCGGACACCTCCCCCTGGACAATTTTTTAACCCAGTGCCAGGATTAGAGGTAGGGATGCCCGGAGGGCAACTGTCCGTGTGGGGGGGGGGTAGTTCCCATAGCACCGTAGTCGACCCTATCTACACTTAGGATGTAACACCACAGCCTTTAGTATGTATGAGTCTGCTGTAAACTCATGAATTAACACCACAGCCTGCAGAATAATAATAATGTACATCACTTATATATCACTTTATGCAATGCCTCAAAGCACTGGTCCAGTGGCTGCAGCCGAAGCACGCCTGACCCAGAAGTGTAAGATCCGTCCGTATTCTGTATGGATGGTCACCGGGACAAATCCCTGCTCTTTGCGAAAAGTGACCAGATTAACGAGGCAGGGGTTTCAAATCCTGTTCCCGAGACCGCCATTTTTTGTCCCCATCTGATGGACAAGAATGCACATCAGTCTTTGACCATTTCCCCAAAGGCAAGGATTTGTTCACCACAGCTAATTGCTGTAATTTACAAATTTTGTAAAAAGTCCTAGAAACAACCCTGTTGAGGATTGATCCACGGACCTTCGTATTGCAAAGCAGGCACTCTACCACTGAGCTAACTCACCATGTATGAGTCTGCTCATGAATTAACATCCCAGTCTTCCGTATGTATTTTTTTTGATGCTGATGTGTTTGACGATTTATGCATTGATATTGTTAGTCTATCGTCTGAATTCGGTTAGCTCAGTTGATAGAGCATTGGACTTATGACCGCAAGGTCAGGAGTTCTAATCCAGAGTGATGATTATATGCCAGTGGCTCTAACTGGTATATCAAAGGCTTTGGGTGGCTCGTATAACCACTGTGTTGAGAAGGGCCAGTAAATTCATTCATTCAATATCCCCTTTTACCTAGTTAATGACTTTAATGCCAGAACAGTGATCTCATCGATACTGATATAGATAATAAAGTACCATCTTTAGTGACTAATCGCAATACTTCAACTGACACACTTGACCATTTTAATAGTATTGATATTGCAAAGTGTAGATCTAATTGCGACAAAAAAACTAACAATAATGGTCATAAATTAATAGAACTGTGTAAAAACCTTCAGATTTTAAATGGCAGAATGGGCAAGGACATGTCCTTCGGTGACTGTAGGCCTACTTGTCGATAATTGGAAGTAGTGTAGTCGACTATTATAATGTCTTCATGTTTACTACCAACTACTGTTGTTGACTTCACCATTGATGACTTTGATACTGGACTATCGAATACACTTAAAAGTAATTTATACAATATTGAAAGCGTCGCAACCATTTAACAAGGAAAACGCGATATGTCAAATACAAGCACCTATATCTATAAACAATGTTGACAAAGTCTCTTTGGAAACTAAAGTAAATGTTAATAATGATAATAATACCATCAAGTTAAAGATTAAATGGTGTTCATCAAACTAATCTTGATGAGGTAGCATTACAAGAAATAATCAAAAAAATTATAGTTTTAAGTTTCTGCAATGTAGGTCTAGGCCCTACTACCTAATCAACCTGTTTTTCTGGATGATATTTGCCCAAAATTGAGCCTAGTATACTAATTGACTCTGCAACAAAAATGTGGAATAGCAATGACTATAAAAGTTCACAGAGATAAGAAAAGACACAATGGTAGGGGAGAGGGGGGGGGATGAAAGTCACAAAGATTGGTTGTCGCAAGTGCCATTACAAGAAAACTACAAAATAATAGGCACTGCCTTCCACTGGAATATATTAGTATATGGTACCTCCTTTATATGAAACCCCAAAATGACAATCCTGAAAATTTGAAAGAATATTTTAAGGACATCGAAAATTTGACCCCCTAAAATCACAGATTTGACCTACCACCAAAAAAGGTTCTTACTGGGTTCCCTATTGATACCGGATGTGAAATACATTGCATAATTACGCTAAAGGTGTTTATAAACGATATCCTGTTAGTGAAGTTTGTAACGTAAGTCGATTTCGCGCAT
>JAODAI010261059.1:0-10180 GCA_027575025.1 Scotoplanes globosa | reverse complement strand
TTATGATCACTTGTATGTTATATTAATTTCTCATCACTAATTACACTTCGATTCGTGGCTAACTTATACAGAATCATTCGAAAATACATGGTCGTTAGTCATCATATTCATAGTAGTATTGGAACTAGATTTTTAAATATTTTGTAACGTAAACAACCAAGATCCTTATCGACTGTTGTATTCTGTTTTTGACTGCCCAGTCTAGTGTCCAGTTGAAACTGTAATTTTCAATATATATGTGAGAAGTTGAAATAATCCAGTGGTTGAGGCAACGGGATCGTTTCTGTGAGGTCGCGAGTCGAATCATAATGCTGCTGGTTAACTGGGGGTGTTTGTCAAGGCATTTATATTGATTACTTCACCTTAGTGTAGTAATGGCTATATGCGGGGTGGTTTCTCACTTCACTTCTGTTGGTTGTTTAAGTTATTCTGTAACTGCTGACAATCCTCAGTATATTTGATATTTGTATATATATATATGTATTTGTATCACCAACAAACATTTGAAGGTGTGTATATGTACAGCATTAGGAAGATCAATAATATATACCTAAAACTAATCCTTATGGTACTCCTTTAAGACATCATTCATTTACTGTTAATGGTTATCCACGTTCTGGGACAAACTGATTGCCTTCGTTTGTGAAGAAAATCAGTAAATTATCCACTTAAGGAGAATCATAACAATTCCAAGTGATTGCAGTTTATCTAATAGTCGAATATGAGCCACGGTATCAAAAGTTTTCTAGCATCCAGGAAAACACATCCACTCCATAGCCATTATCCAATTAGTAATGTGTTGAATCTTCCACAAACTCTAGAATATTTGTTTTGCACGCCATTTCCTTCATAAAACCATACAAATAGTTATCTCTGGCCGAATCAACTACTGTATTTTAATAGTTAAATTGAAAATATGTTGTCGTTTTCCTATATCTTTATGTTACACATCAGCTTACCAAGCCAATGCACATCGTAAATATGATGATTCCAGTATGTAGTTGAAGCCTCACACTCTTATAAGTCGAACCCCGTGGCCATGGTACTCGTTGAAGTAGAGCGCCACGTACTGTACAACTTCACTTGGCTTTTGTTGCTCAATATTCATGGGTTTCCAGAGCGATTCGGCAAGGGCTGCCTTCATTGGCTGTAGAGGGAGCGATGATGCTTCAAATAATGCGGGCGGATAGCTACAAAGTTCACAACTGAACAGTGTCAATGTCATATCATCATAGCGCTATATAGCAGTTAGTAGTCTTTGAAACAGAAACTGTGGGTATATATTTACTGAGTGACCTTTGATCTTTACATTTGACAGGAAAGCCTTGCTGAGTGGACATGCCATTAGCAATGTTAAACAGTGAGTTATTATGAACGAATGGGTCTTTCTCCTTAAGATAACTGATAAGATCGAGAGTGTCACTGGCATTTCTACTTTGTCTAGCCCCGAAGTATCTTTATGTTAATCACTAGTTTCGCATGAAACACCGCGGAACTTCTGCATTGCTTCATTCATCTCAGCATATGCTGGCATCGATAACACTCACAACAGGCGCTGGTTTTCTGTCATATCTTTCCCCCTGGTCAGTCCTCCGTATGTCTTAGCACTTCTCACAAGCACCTATTCGATTATTATATATGTAGATAACCCTACACAAAACTTGTCACTACGTCGTACCACGTGGTATCCATCCTCAAATTTCTGGTAGATATCTGGATGAGTTTTTGGTAGACATCGCATATTTTTCAGATACACACATGCAGACTTTGCATACAAAGAGAGACGACATATGAGCGAAATGCAGCAATAGCACATGGTAGTGAAGTACATGGATACACTCCTGATCATCACATTCAATACATGGCTGACAATGTGGATCACAATGTAGCAACACTCGATGGTACAGGGACATTCCACGGAATGGATATAATTGCAGCAGTGATGCCACGTACACAAACTTCTCGTAAGGTTATTCAGAAAATACATGTAACTGCTGAGGAGATTGCCAAGGTTGGTCGTATAGACATCAGGTTTTTCCTTCCTACAGCAACGCCTATAACATATCTACCAATTGTGGATATGGGAGCAGAAGATCCAACATTAAGTGTAGATGTGCTGTGGAAGACCTCGCTACTGCTTCATTGTCCCAGACCAGGATGGTCTGGTACAATGCAGAAAATACGTGTAACTGCTGAGGAGATTGTCAAGGTTGGTCGTATAGACATCAAGTTTTTCAAGATCCTTCATATAGCTATGCCTATGACATATATTACCACTTGTGGATATGGGAGCAGAATATCCAACATCAAGTGTAGATGTGCTGTGGAAGACCTCGCTACTGCTTCATTGTCCCAGACCAGGATGGTCTGGTACAATGCAGATGTTTCATCAAGGACAGCATCCAGGAAAATCGTCGGTGATGTTCCTCCCAATGATAGATCTTGATCCCAGTGATCCATCGTGCATCTATACTACAATGAAATTTGTGTCTTCCCAGGCAAACCAATATGGTGTAACTCCCATTCTCACATTTGACCAACCATTATACTGGAAAGCATTAACAATTATCCAATGACAGCCATGTGATGGTGCATTGAAACGAATAGTTATCAGACTTGGGGAATTTCACATGCAAATGAGCTTCCTGGGAAGTATTGGACATTTGATGGCAGGTTCAGGATCGCAAGAACTTCTAAAGGTTGTGTTCGCTGACAATGATGTGCGGCATATACGAACTGGTAAGGTTGTCTCTAGAGTAGTCAGTGGACACATGCTTGTAGATGATGCATTGAATATATATAATATTGTTAGCTAAGGTATACAACATTTCAGTGCCAACCAAAAACAGCAATGATGATCCTGAAAAAGCAAGGTTGGATGCTACTACAAGTAATGAGGAAACCTTATCCATAGAGCAAGACACCGTTGACTCAACAAACTTGACAGAAGCGAAGACACTGTATGACTCGGTAATATTTTCTTCAGAACATATGGAATAAATATCTTCGGCGGAGGTGTTAAGGAGAATAAAAGGCAAGCTAGTCAAAGATAAGCAAAGCATGAAAACACGGACAGCAATACATGGACATGCTGGATATCCTACAACGATTTTTGAAAGCTGAGCGGACGGGCAACTGGAGCCTACACATTCAAACAGTTCGCGACATGTTACCATATTTTGCAGCATCGGGACACTCTTTGTATGCGAAGTCTGCATATGTGTATCTGTAAAATATGCGATGTCTACGAAAACTCATCCAGATATCCACCAGAAATTTTAGGATGGATACCACGTGGTACGACGTATTGACAGGTTTTAGGCAGTGTTATCTAGATATCTAATAATCCAACAGGTGCTTACGGGAAGTGTGAAGACACACGGAGGACTGACCAGGGGGAAAGGTATGACAGAGAACCAGCGCCTGGTATGGGTGTTATCGATGCCAGTATGTGCTGAGATGAATGAAGCAATGAAGAAGTCAGCGGTGTTTCATATGAAACTAGTGATCAACATAAAGATACTTCAGGGGCTAGACAAACTAGGGATGTCAGCGACACTGTCGATGTTATCAGTTATCTCAAGGAGAAAGGCATATTCGTTCAGAATGACTCACTGTTTAATATTGTTAATGGCATATCCGCTCAGCAAGGTGCGAATGTTGAACAGTCCAGACAACTTGGAGAGAAGATAATAGAGTCCATGGTGGGGAAATATGTAGAAGATTTTACATTTCGGAAAGCTAACCAAGCAGTTACATTAGCTTCCCTGTCAAATGTAAAGATCAAATGTCACTTAGTTAATATATATACCCACAGTTGCTGTTTCAAAGATTACTAACTGTTAGAGAGCGCTATTCAGTTGTGAACTTTGCAGTTATCCGCCCGCATTATTTGAAGCATCGTCACTCCCTCTACAGCCAACGAAGGCAGCCCTAGCTTGCCGAATCGCTCTGGAAATCCATGAATATCGAGCAACAAAAGCCAAGCGAAGTTGTACAATACGTTCTTGATGGTGGTGCTCTACTTCAACGAGTACCATGGCCACGGGGTTCGACTTATAAGAGTGTTAGTCAGATCAATGTTAGATATGTGACACAGAAATACGGTGCTGCTGCTATTGTCTTTGGTGGATATGAATGTGGTCGTTCAACTAAGGATGCCACTCACATGAGAATAACTGGAGATTGTATTGGAGTAACTGTATACTTTACAGGCGATATGCTTAACCAATCCAAGTAGAAGATTTTTTAATAATAAAACCAACAAATAGCGCTTTATACACCACATTAGTGAATACCTACAGCGGGCAGAATGTAGTGTTGGTCATGCAAAGGATGATGCTGATGTTTTCATTGCTCAAACCGCTGTCGCGTCTGCGATAATTAAAGATACTGTGCTGGTTGGAGATGACACCGACTTACTAGTCCTCCTTCTGCACCATTCTGAAATGAATGCAAAGGAGTTGTTCATGATATCAGATACCAAGAAATCTACAAAACCGGGTAGAATATGGTGCATAACGCAAATCAAGCAGTTACTTGGCCCAAGTGTGGGTGATCACATTATCTTCATTCATGCAATTATTGGATGTGATGGAACCTCTCGCCTGTATGAATCATGGAAGGGCTTGGGACATAAGATCAATAATGATACCCATTTATGTGATCAGGCTAAAGTGTTCAGTCAGCTAGGACCAATATCTAAACATACTATCATTGAATCAGGAGAAAGGGCATTCGCTTCGCTATATGGTGGTAATATAGACGAAGGACAATATATCTTGCAATACAGACGGTTTCGTTGCAAAATTGAAAAAGGTACTACTCACTTGGAACCACAATTACTGCCACAATATGAATCCAAAAATATGGTGGTGGCGAATTGTTGATGGCAAACGAATACCGATTCAGACAGACAAGCCTGCAAACCCACACATAACTACTTGATATCATCTCATGTGGTTGCAAGAAAATGTGTAGCACAAAGACGTGCTCGTGTCGCCAGCATGGTTTACAATGTAGTGATGCGTGCACATAATGCCGGGGTGTTAGCTGTTGCAACTCAGACCTTCCAGACTTGACGGATGACTAAAAACAAGTTGGTTATATTTAGGCCTACTGAAAATCCATATTGTGTACCAGATCATAAATATACAGAGTAGACTATTTATGCAATGTTTTGGCCATCTTGAAAATACACTACTGGTCATCGGCCATTTTGAATATATGTAGAGTATTCATTGTTGCCCATATAAGGCTTTCTTACAACTTTTGGTGATATGGGTACGGGTATCCAGTATCCCACCATAAATTCATTGTGGGAAGATTTGTGTTTAACCGAAATATATGGGCATAGTATTGATTTTTATGTAGGCTAATATACAAAATATTGATATTTGGCGGCCATTTTGGAATATATGCTAATAAGCTTGAGCCAATGTTCATTACATATTGTATAAACAACATACTCACTGTGTTGTATTATGTATATGAATCCAATTTCAACATTTCAAGTCACTTTTATAGGCAATATACGTGAAAAGATATGAACATATCTTGAAATTTGGCGGACATTTTGGATTATGCAAATTAGGCATATTGCCCTATTAGGATTTCTTGGGACTTTTAGTATATTGTTTGGGAGACCTCTTAGAAAGTTACTGTAGTGAAAACAAATATGTTGCAATTTGTTCCAAGTCAAACCTTATTTTGCCTGGACTATACACTGTAGGTATTGGCATGCATTTATGTTAACTAAGCACATTGAATAAAGTCAGCTGGACAGCAGCACCTAACATGGCGTACTTATCAGGAGTATTCAATGCAATCTTACTCCATCCGTGAGGATGTAATGTAAGAAAACCATACAAGCCACCCAATCCAAAGGCTATATTTAACTGAAAATTATTAAATAAGTTTGTGCGAAGATGTAATTCGTTTGGATACTTTTTACATTCGAATTATCTTGTCCACCTGTGCAGGTTGCTTATGAGGACGTAACACAGACATGCATATGCTAGGTGAGTTGAATATGAATTTGTATATGATGCAAGGCATATTAATCACCAATCCCCTGCAGCAGTTCATGGATGGCGTGGATGTTAATATTATTATTATTAACATCACTACCTGTGTGCAGAGTTAATTTGGCATAAATTCAACTTGGAACAACTTTGCAGAAGCAATCCGAAGTTAGGTAGCCCATGCTGTTTTGCATAGCATAACACAGTAACCACATGGCAGCAAATGTAGCCTAGCCAAGCAGAGTTTATGCAAGTTAAGCAAAGATGGATTCACATTTTCAAATAACAGCCCCCGTGGACATGACGGGTGATTTACCCCAAAATTGGTCATTTTTTTAAAGTCAATGGTAGAACTATACTGTTGCAATAAAGTTAACTTCTTAAGAAGAAAAATCAGAGTAGTTACGTTGTTATCGGTGATGGGGAAATATTATGTACGTGTTTATCAGTACGTTGACATGCCAGATGCAGACAGATAGAAGGAAATTAAAATTATCGAGGCATTACATAAGCATTTCGAGCCTACAATAAATGTTATTTATGAACAATACATTTTAATTCAGCTGATCAATTGCAAAACGAAGGATTTGATTATTACTTAACGAGACTAAGGAAAATTAGCAAGCACATTCAATTTTAATGTTCTCACCGACGAAATGATTAGAGATAAAATCGTTCTTGGTACTAAGAATTCAGATTTAAGAGCTAGACTGATGCGAGAGACGGAATTAAGTTTAATTAGTGCAATTATGAAAGCAAATAGCAGTGAAGCGTCGCAAGCCCAATTACATATAATTGGCAATTAAGATCCTAGCGAAAAGATACACTTTGCGACAAACAGGAATGGCAAATACAAAAATAAATCCCATGGTGGCAAACCAAGTATGGATAAACCTAAACAAGCGTCGACGTGTACAAATTGGTCACAGTGTGATAGGTCACAGCAAGATAAGCAAAATATTCAAAACTGCTATTATTGTGGCGGTTCGCATGAAGAGGATACAAATAAATGTCCTGCCTATGAGAAAACGTGTTCAAAATGCAATACACAACATAATTTTGCTAGAGTATGTAAGCAAGGAGCAATCCATATGGTTGAATCAAATTTTAGCTCGGCCGACGAATCTGTATTTAGCATATATAAATATACAGGTTATAATCAGTCCCATGGTAAACGTTGGTTTGTTTACATATATGTGTGATGGATATATTGATACTAAAGTAGTAGCATGCCAGTTAGACAGTGGTTCAACCTGTAACATAATTATGTTGATGTGTGTTATATTACTTGTATTATAATGGATCTACACTTAGCCCATTAGGGGTATGTTACATGGAATGTAAGCATCAAAATGAAACTAGGAAATTATAGTTTCAAGTGCTAGAGGCCAATCAAAAACCTTGTTATCAGCAGAAGCTTATGAGTCTTTTTCTCCGGGCACTTCGGTTTTCCCTCTACCCCTTTGTCCGTTTGTGATGTCACATAGGCTCGTCGACCTTCGTGTAATAGGGATTTGGTTTCCTTTGAAGGGTCCAGATCCAACTTGGATCAAATATAATACTACTACTACTAATAATAATAATAGCTAAAATTGCAAAAGCGCTCCAACATATCAAGTTATGCATATTACAGAGGAACTTGAGTTTCTCAATGAATTTGAGACAATTAATTTGCTCAACACATCAGAGTATCAGATCAAAGCTCACTCCAGATTCAGTGAAACACGCTCTGTGGTGAACAAGTACTTACGCCTAAGGAAGTGATCCTTACAGGATGGCCATAAATGAAAGATGAAGTGCCCATTTCAGTACGCGAGCATTGGCAATTTAGAGGCGAGTTAGCGGTACATGATGGAATAATTTACAAAGGTCCACAAGTCATTATTCCAAAAGTGCTACGTCCTGAAATGTTGTCTGGCATTTACTCAAGTCGTTTAGGGTCAGCAGCGTGTATTAGAAAGGCACGCGATGTTTTATGTTGGTCATGCATATCAGAAGAAATCAAAGAAAATGTTGAAAAGTGCCCGATTTGCAATACTTTTCACTAATCTCAGCAAAAAGAGCCTCTCTTCACTCATGAGATTCCCAATCGGCCCTGGATAAAGATAGGAATGGATCTTTTCACAGTAAACTCAGATGACTATAGTTGCTGTAGATTTATATTCAGATTTTTTTGGAAATTCAGAAAATACAAGATACAACGGCAAGTAGCGTTATTAACCTTTGTAGAGAACAATTTAGTATACATGGTATTCCTACCACTGTTGTTAGTGGCAATGGCACCCAATTCGTTAAAAGAGAGTTTGCAAAATTTGCTCAAGAATGGGAATGTGTACATTCCACCTCCTCGACTATATACACCCAATATAATGGCAAGGCGGAATCCGCGGTGAAAATAGTTAAACGCATTATAAAGAAGGCAGTCAGGGATAATAAGGATGAATTGAAAGCTATTTTTGGACTGGAGAAATACGCATACTGAAGGTAATCATACTAGTCCAGTACACAAAATCATGTCCCGCAGAACACGAACACAGCTGCCAACAACATAGTCCTTGCTATAGCCCAAAGTGGTAGACGGAGTTACCGATCAGATTAAACTCAGGCACCAACAATCCAAATATCACTATGATAAAACAGCTAAGGTTCTTCCAGAACTTGTTACTGTTCAACCAGTATAATTAAGCCTCTACCATGTAAACATGACTGGAAGCTGGGTACCTGTGGTTTCTCAGTTAAACCCACGTTCGTATATTGTTGAAGTAGACGGTAGTGTGTATGGAAGAAATAAACACCATCTAAAGCCCACACCTGAATATATGGACAATGTCATTCCCACTGCTCCTATGACAAAGAGTCATCATGTGGCAGTGCTGATGTGTCCTCGTCGTGCTGTGTGCTCTATACAATATATGATGGACAACCCCGCTGAACCTACTCAACAAACAGAGATATCCATCCACAACAATCTATGATGTCCAGGCCATAACAACCAGTGATGCCCAGTCCACAACAACCATAGATGTCCAGCCCACACCAAACCAGGAAGTCTACCATAACAATTAAAGTGCCAGCCAGATATAGAGACAACTAATTTAACATATAGGTGTAATCTATATTAAGTCAAATTTGAACATTATTTAGAAAGAATATATTAAGTCGAATTTGAACATTATTTAGAAAGAATATATTAAGTCAAATATGAACATTATTTAGAAACACTATATTAAGTTGAATTTGAACATTATTTAGAAAGAATATATTAAGTCAAATATGAACATTATTTAGAAAGAATATAGTAATTTGAATTTGAACATATATTTTATTTATGAAGAATCTAATCCCGATATTACTTTATTGAGATCTCTATTATATTATACTGCATATTTTGAAGTTGACTAACTTTCCACTTTCCTATGAGAAAGGAGATGTTACAGTACTGAGCTGCATTACTAATTTAGTATACACTGTACACTACATGACCAAATGCCATATATGTGTCATACCATACACTGTAGGTATTGGCATGCATTTCTGCTAACTAAGCACATTGAATAAAGTCAGCTAGACAGCAACACCTAACATATGGTTCCCAAACAGGAAGGGTGCAAGCCGATACGGTTGCCAGTAGTATAGGATGTGGTTTTCAAACCCCATTTATGGTGGAGTGAGGTGGAGTGTGAATTCAGGAGCGCATGCGTCATAGTATATACCAGTACTGTATGACGTCACACTCAGCGTTTACACGACGGTGACGAAAGGTCAAGGTTAATTGTTTTAATTTGATATGAACGGGTAGGAACTTATAAAAGAGAGGGTATACAATTATAGTACTACTTCGTGATATTATAAGGGTAGTTTATTTTATGTTATATTAGCGGGTATACTAGGCCAAATACATTTTGTGATATTGTAACGGCTGGTTGACGTTCCTTGTAATAATTGAGAGGCTTAGTACTACGTCACAGTCCACGGCGACGGGCTGTCTGGACAGGCATGTTCTAACGTGTTGGGAAAACTCGTAGGCGAAGAACACAAGTGGAACAGGAGTGTGTATGGATTTGTCAGATTTGATATTAGCAATGAGTCTATTTTTGTCGCTTAGTGTAACACATAGTGATGCACCAAAGGGTTGATTTACGTCGTATATTGTTGGC
>JAODAI010261058.1:0-15934 GCA_027575025.1 Scotoplanes globosa | reverse complement strand
ACTCTACGTTGAGTGACAACATTATAAAACAAAACGTATACAGTTCTCCTTCATTTGCACATGTCTATCATCATATTATCTGTATTTAGGATATATTATCCACCACGGTACATTCGGTTGAGCTAGGTTATCACTGAACAATGTACGAGGGGGCCTATTATTGTAGTTTTTTTGTTTACAGAAAACTGTGGCTAAGTCAGACACTTTGTTAGTAACAAACAATGCACATTATGCCTTGGAAAAGAAATGAACTAATCAGAACACTAAATTAATTTACTGACAAATAAAATAGAATAAATCTTCAATTGAATGGGAAATCTTGTCTTCACACGCTCTATAAAGTGTGTTTTGAATGAGTCATTCGGAAGTACGTTCATAGACTGTATAGCCATTGTACACTAATTCCATGTAATGTTAATTTTAAATGTGAAAATTAACATGAACAATATACAAAACCCAAATAACTTCGATCAGAGAGTTTTTTTGCATTTCCAAGGGAAATCACTCAAAGCAGTGCTACTGTATATCAATGTTTCCCGGAAAAGTTAATCAAAAAAAGTTAATCAATAATTGTGGAGTGGTCTGACGCCCTGGAATGCAGTTCCGTTTTCATGTGTACTGGCGAATCGAGTCCGGGGAGAACCAATTTTAAAATATTAATGAGTCCGTTCTCTAAGTATATTTGCAAAATATATTTAGTCACACGCTGGTGAGTTGTACATTGTCTTCGGGCATTGTCTTGCAATCTGGTGGTTACTCCGATTGGAGGTAGGTGAGGTCAAGTCAAGTTGGACTAGGTGGACCTTTTATACGTTTGGTAGACGTATCATGCCCGTCATATCATGATGACTGAGGTGCCATGGCCATTGCTTCCTCTCATAACCTACTGTCCGAGTGAGGCTACTTACCGAACTCGCTGAGGGAACTTGTCAAATGAATGAAAGTGAATAAGTTTCCTGGCTCTTTTCAACGCAGTCATTACATGAGCCACCAAAGCCTTTGACATACCAGTTAGAGACACTTGACTATAAACAAGTGTCGATGGTCAAGCAATAAGGGTAGTAAGATGCAACCTGATCCGTGCCGTGCTTGGTATGTACCAAATCGTTTGTCGGCATCACCGATCGGGGACCTGTATGTCAAGTGGATCAAGTTTTTGTTGTTTTGGGCATTTCCTAAGACGCATGAGGCACAGTTGATACACAATTACAATAAATTATTTCTATAATCCAACATATTGATCCTATATACTCAAGCATAGGTCATCCCAGATTAGCCATACTGGCTGGCTGATACATACTGTCCAGGGCTGATTTATTTTATCTGGGTGCATCAATTTATGGCGTCATATGGGCAAGCCTACATGGGCCTATTTCAGTTTTCTACCTGGCCAGGGATACCCATATATACACTATGAGAGAGAGAGAGAGATAATTTATTAACGGCACATAAGCAACAAGGCTATATCAGTGCCTTCCATTATTATCAACAGGACACTATGTGATATGGGATTCGTGATTTATTGACGGGTGTTGGCCTATCATAGTGCTAAAACAGAGTAGTTTGCAATGTTTGACGATTCGTTTCTCTTCATTTCATCTATATCGCCTATGTTTCCGGGCTGATAATCGGTATGATACGAATTGGAAGTCGATTTCTGCTGTTGGTCACATTTATTACTCTTTCGTGGTTAAACAATATGTCACGAATGTCTACGATTATTTATTTGCCCTCTATTTATGGCAAACACAAGGGCGTAGACCACATGTTATATAACAATCATATATTCTGACCATTTATATGAGGTTATGGAGGTTATATGAGTCACCGTCTGGCACACAAAGTCTTTGAAATACCAGTATATATAGAGAGAGAGATGATTTCTTAACAGGACATCACAGCATCGAGGCTATGTCAGTGCCAGATATAGTTAATCCCATTTAGTTTTTTTACGATACAAACAAATTAAAGGAATGACCATCTTTTCGAAAATATGACCAGACTAGGGTAACGGGACAAGTAGTCCTGCTCCGGGACTGCCATTTTGAGTTATCATCCTATGGACGCTATCCTCGTCAGGCTTAGCCTATGAACTGATATAGTTGCCCGCGGTGTGGCTACTTCCATCCACATGAAGGTGCACCGGGAGCCACTGATGACAGTTGAGCGATTGTGTAAGAATGAGACACACATTAATTGTTGCTGTTGCTGGTTGTGTGATTAAGAGTAATATATATTTCCCCTTGATTGCTTAGGATTCTTATCCAGGTTATATGAGCAAGGTTATATAATAAGACACACCATAACTTTGATACGCCAGTTATAGCAGTGTTGTAACAATTTGTAATTAGAGCCTCACTAAATTTAAAATGGGATGACTCGAGTAATACTTGGAAAACATATAAGTTCAGTTGAAATAACACAGTGGCTACTAAGGATGAGTATGTATCCCTTTGCAACGCTGATGTTATATGAGTCAACCAAAGCCTTTGATAAACCAGTTCGTGTCACTGGAATACAGTCATTATCACTCCATATTCGAACTCCCAACCTTGCGATTACAAGTACCATGCCCTATGAAAATAAAAATTTGACTTCAAATTTATGAATTGGATGACCACCTGACATGAAGTTGTAATTCAAAAGCCTTTGCTTCGGTGGTCGCTTAGCATCGTAGAATTAAATAAGTCTTCCAGGCCGATTATTGCGATCAACTGAGCCAACTGGTGGACGAAATAATTATGACTAGAGTTACTAAAATTATGTAACTGTCTTGGCGCAACGCACCTAATCAATTGATTGGGTTTCCTGACCCTTTTCAATGCAGTGGTTATATGAGCCACCAAAAGTCTTTGATACACCAGTTAGAGCCACTGGAATATAATCATCATCAGTGCACTACATATACGAACCCCTGACCTTGCTATCACAAGTCCAATGCTCTATCAACTGAGTTAACAGGTCAGATAAATGGTTACAACTCTGCCATTAGAAACCCTGGAAAATGCTCAAATTCAAACAACTTTACGATCACAAGTCCATCGATCTAACCACTGAGCTAACTGGTTCGATTTTATATTTATAACTGGAATAATGGGGAGAGAGACAATTTCTTAAAAGCACATCAACATCGAGGCTACATTAATGACAAGATAGATTAATCATATCCAAGGAATATAGATGCCACCATCTGGATACTAACTATCCAGTAACATTGTAGGTGTAACAGTAGGATACACTTGTTAGCAGAATTTCTAAAACACATCCAATTAGACAAACACATGTGCACCTCATTTGTTGGTGGACACCATAACATTGTTGACATTAATATTTGATGTATATTAAAACTAGTAATGATGTCAATAAAGATGACCAAATTTCCTGGTCATTTTCAACTAGTCATCATCACTCCATATTGGAATATCTTGCCTTTGTGGTCACAAGTCCAACGTTTATATGCACTGAGCTAATGGGAAGTTCAAAACTCATTTCCACTTGCCAATCAATTGATTGGGCGCCAAAACTGGTTTTCTGCCTGGTGGCAAGTAAAGGTAGGTTTTCAACAGATTATTTACCAGTACGTTTTTAACATGTTGTAACACACTTAATTTATTAGTGCAAGCCATAACAGTAAAACCAGTTGATGTCAATAAAGATAGTTACACCTTATTAGTAAAACAATAGAAAAATTACAAAACAACAAAGAATAATAATAACAATTGTAAACAATGTTCAATTCTATGGCAGTTTATTGCAACCCACAAACGCACCAAATTCTGTACAACTTGAACTGTATCATGATTCGAGGTTCTATATATACTTCCAAAACATTAGATGCCAATCCAGCATTTATTAGGCTGAAGCACAGAATAAATGTGTGGGGGAGTGCAGGGCTAAATAATAAATATGCAGTGGAAAATAAAGAAGTTTGAGCAAGGTTGCGTGATGATATAGTGACCTGACCATTCATTGGCAGATCCATGCTGTATATATTAGTACAGCAACGATAGACGGAGGAGATAAAGAAGAAACTTTTATATTAACATGGAAATATCTTTATCCACACACAGAATCTTAGTTTGAAGAAGCGTACAACGACAGTAACAATACTAACAATATTAAATAATAATAATAATAATAAATACAAGCGATGTAAAAGAAAAAACTGCTTTAAGACACAAAAGAAACTTTGTACATACACGGATACAAAAGCCATTCATTAATCACTAATTATTCACATTCTTGCATGTCAAATACTTTTCCTGTTAATTTCATAAGAAAGAAAAAGCACATCACATTTATAAATTATCTTTGCAGAGAGATAGATAGAGAGAGTAGTATTAAATTAATAATTATTGATGATAGTAATATATTATAATAGCAGCAATATTTCATTTTATAGCATTTCATTTCCCAGTTATTATGATTAGTATTCATCATGTCCACATCAATGGTTGTTCTATTCTATTATTACCCTGAATTTGATTACAGTCACAGCAACAAAGATAGCATGGATTCTAATCTATAAATAGTAGTACTATTTGGTAGGTACACTGGCCTCGCCCCAGCCAATATAACCAATCTAACACCAATTTGACAATACTCTCAATGAGTCTTATACATTATCATCCTATCTACAACATATTCTTACATATATCCAATCCCTTGACAGAGTACATCAACTCTTATATACATGAATAGGTTTCCTGGCCCTTCTCAACGCAGTGGTTATATAAGCCACCCAAAGCCTTTATACCAGTTAGAGCCACTGGAATATAATCATCATCACTTAGATTAATCATTGATTAGATTTAATGGCACTTTTCAATATAGCGGTTATATTTGCTCCCCAACGCCTTTTCTATGCTATACTAGTTAGATGGTGGATCAATATGTTTCCTGGCCCTTCTCAACGCAGTGGTTATATGAGCCACCCGAAGCCTTCGATATACCAGTTAGAGCCACTGGAATATAATCATCATCACTCCGGATTTGAACTCAAGCCACTGGAATAAAATCATCACCACTCTGTATTCTAACTTCCGACCTTGCAATCACAAGTTCAATGCTCTATCAATCAATTAACCAATCGGTCGGATGGATTGAGAAGCAGGGATATTGGCTACGAATCAAGCGTACAAAAGTGTGTAGTGGCTTAACCTGTCTCTCTCCTTATAAGAGTTATAATCAGGTGGACACAAATTATAGTCACGCTATTAGGTTCAGCAGAATGGACAAACCATCCATGTCTACAATCGAAACATCATTTTGTATTCATAAGAATTATTAATCAGCGGACTTATACAATGAATAAACATACACAAGTTCCTATTAATTGATCGATTGCTGTAATATTGGCACTATTTACCTAATAATTGATTGATTATGTTGCTTGGCCCCCCTTCTCAACGCTGAGGCTACATGAGCCAACCAAAGCCTTTAACGTACCAGCTAGAACCACTGGAATATAATTATAAGTTCATATAGGGTCACCCAAAACTTGATACTGGATTGATGGATGGATTGATCTAGTTTCTTGAACGTTTCAACAATGTCAGAGGTTATACAAAGTCTGCAACAAAGATTTTCATATAGAACAGTTAAATACACTGGATATAGCCACAGTTAGCCTGGAGTTGAACTTCACTAGCATAATGCTCTATCCACTGAGCTAATCAATCAGATAAGGACAATTTATTCTGCAAAATACAGCAAAATAATTAATATAAACACATGTAATTTGGTCCATATATGTGACCCAGCCTATAGAAATGAGTGCTAAGTCGATCACTGTTAAGATATACAACATCAATTTGACCATTAGCAAATAAGTTGACTTTCACAACCCAGAGCTGAATTTACTTGCCAATGCAGCAAGATGTATAAACAATTGATAATAATCCCCCCCCCGCAAGTAAACCTATAATATCCACCATAGTCAATTAAGGTCACTCTACAAACCTCCACACCAGCACTGCAGGACATTAGCCAAGAAGTCATAAACTTGATAACAGGGCACTGGCAAGGTTACTGTGTTAATCTGTTCTGCCCGAGTCACTATACCGGCCTCAGGGGATTTCATGGCACATAGTTGTATTAGCTTTATAGAACAATAGACTTATAGATACATTCCATGTGATAAAACAATATTGAAAATAAAGTACACTTTTAATTTCTTTGAATGCAAATTACTGAGCAGTTATAGTTTACAATTCAATATTGGTAACTTGGTACACAATTGTTTGGTATTTATCTCAAAAGTCTAGAAAATGCATTTTGTCAGTTATAAACTTACTAGACAGAAAGAAATGTTCAATGTGCGACTTACTATTCAATTCAATGTACATATGCCTGTTATGCGAATCAGTTAACAATAATGTGGTTTATTACTTTACCTAAGACAACACCAGACAGATGACTTCTTTGCACACATGGTATTATCATGCTACCTTTCATGTCAGGAGGAGAAATAATCATCTTTTTCACACAAAACGGATTCATATTTTAAGTTACAACGTCAATTCCCCCGTCCCCATAATATGATAATTTTGTGAATGGTTCTATCTGGTAAAACAAGGTAGCTGGTATGAATAATAATCTACTTCTCAAATTATAGATCCAGTCTTTTAAACTGTAATCCTCTTCAATAAATTCAATATATAAATAACCCTGCTATTATTAGCCATCATCTCAGTAAATTGGAGTAGAGTAGTAACCCACCAATTAACGGTGTGTCCATGACCGGCTATACATAATGATTGATTGTATGACCCATTTAAACACACAGGCTAGTTATATCAGCCACCCAAAGCCATTATGTACCAGTTACAACCACTGGAATATGATCATCATCAACTCTGTATTTGAACTCCAGACCTTGAGATCACAAGTCAAACGCTCTCTCGTCTGAGCTACCCGGTCAAACAAAGAAACAAGAGCCCAACGATTCAGTGATTCCGAACTGCAACAGACAACTTGTACATTGGCTGTTATTCAGTAGGATGCCATTGTCCCTGGAAATAACTTTAACAGACAAAGTCAGACTGGCGCACACAATATGTCACAGTCCACCGGGAAAGAGCTGTAATGCCGCAACGTTATATGTTACCGCTAAAAATGTGTGGTTACGTACGTTGATATGTACGCACATAGACATGAATGACCACTTCGCCTGTAACCCGACTTCCTGATATCCAAACATCATGACACAGGCATTATGTCAAAGCCAAGAATGAGCTTTATTCAGTAATGACCAAAACTCAAAATCAGAAGTTGTGACGTTACAACCCATTTCGTGGTGGGTGGTCGCATATGTGCTGCTATGTGGAGATCCACAACTCCCTGTACTCTCCCATGGAATCCTGGAATGTTTACTTAAATTATGTCACTGGATAAGGCATACCCCCCCCCATCTGCCATTGTACCACCTATCAAATTAATAACATAGAGAAATAACATCAATAATGGTGTGCCTACCCCCACTGAAATACTTAGATACTTAGGTAGCACAGGAAATGATGCTCAAAACAAAATACTATATATAATAATAATTACAAAACAAAACAGGCGGAACAAACAAACGTGAAACGATATAAACAGGTGTGTCAAAAAGCTATGGGACATCATAAATTAATTCAATAGAAATCAATTGAAAATATATATATTTATAGTGTACGACAAAGTGAATAGTCCAATTCTTGTAATATTAAACGTGAAAGAAAATAATTCTGGCTTTGGTGAAAGTATTCTCCCGTTATCTTTCAATAAGAGAAGAACCAACAATTAAAAACAACGAAAGGAACACTACCCAAACTATATTGATTTTTGTAAAAGTATCAATTTGTACATTGACTCGCGACATCTTAGGAAGATTGGTACGGTACGACTTCTGATAAGCTACTATAGTAAAACAACAACGAAACACATTTTGCTGTGAAATTAACCATTTAAGAAGAATTATTTATAATAGAGAATCCCCCCCAAAAAACAAAAAAAAACATCACTGCATTAAAACGGCTCAACTAGAATTAACGAAACAGAATTACCAACAAAAACGGGCTAACTTGTAGATCCAGTGTACAGGTTTAACTAAAATAAAGTGCAAAGGAATTGTTGATGAATGACAAATCGTAGGCTTGTTTTAAGCAGAGAGGAACATAACATCTGTTAATCACCGGTTTGCTAGATTGATCTAATCCTGACCAATCTGTAACAATTCATTGATTATCAACATTTGAGCTCAAATTCATTAATTGGAAGACCACCTGACGTGAAGTTGTAATTTATAAGTCAGTAATAGGCCTCACTCACATCGGTGGTCGCTGAGCGGTGTAATATAAATAATCTTTCCAGGACGATCTACGCAACGCAGAGGTTATATCGGCTACCCAAAGTCTTTGATATATCAGTTAGAGCCACCAGGATATAATCATCATAACCCAGTGTCCGAACCCCTGACCTTGAAATCACAAGTCCGGCGCTCTATCCACTGAGCTAATCGGTCAGACAAAATGGCCGTACCCGTATCCTTTATTAGAGTAGCTATATAGACTGCTATATAGATTGATTGACTAGGTTTCCTGTCTCTTTTCAACGCATACGTTACATACAAGCCACGCAAAGCCTTTGATAAACCAGTAAGAGCCACTGGAATATAAACATCTTCACTCAGTATTCAAACTCCCGACCTTCCGATCACGAGTCCCACGCTTACCAACTGCGCTAACCAATCAGACGTCATGAAACGATGAGTAATCAATAAACAGAGAGAGAGAGGAAAATGATACAGACAAACTAATAAAATGACATGGATTGGATCAGATGAATGAATCTACAGATCTACAACAATATTCAACACTACACATTGTAAATACAGTAGTACTTAATATTCAAATCATCACATTATATATATGTAAAATTATACATAGGTAGTGAGTGACCCATCACCACAATAGTAGGTTTCTGTTGGCAAATATGAAAATCATTAAAATAGCAGACAAAAGTAGAATAATCATCGTTTTTGGTATTTTAAAAGTTTTTCTCATTTTTGTTATTGTGATATTATTATGGTTCACATAGAAAACATGTTTGGCTGAAAATATAACTCGGAAAGTCACATTTTAGGATAATATGTTGATTAATTTTGTAAACAAAGTCTACATTTTGTAATTATGACGTCATTTTTATCCACTTTTTCTTTTCCAAAATGCACCAAGAAATACATGTGTTAAAATATCCACAATTTTATAATTTTTTGTCCGATTTAGGTAAAGTATATATCAAACGAAAGCCAACGAACGGTCCACTAATTAACGACGTGCCTTAAAACATATTTTCATCTTTGGTGCCAACATTATGGGTGACGGGCCACACATATATATGAATCAGAACAATAAATTAGGTACCATCTTTTAGATGAAGTTATTCTTGTGAAAATTATACAAGTACTTTGTTATTAAAATATATTACTCTTTACGAAAGATAACTTTTAATCACATGTTCACTTGATTGTCTATAGTTATCAGAAAAATAGGTTTGGATGCTCCAATCTAGATATAGATACACATCCGATCTGCTATTATGAAGGAAGGAATAAGAAGTGATTATGCTGCATCAAACATTATGTAAGATATGATTGATGTATTCATCGATGATTGAAGTGATGATTGAAGTGATTGTTTTATTGATTTATAGATTTTATGTCCTTTCTAACAACAAAGGTTATAATAGAGAGCAATCAGAATGCACTGTATATGAGATTTAATACTGCCGTGCAGTGACAGAACACAGCAAGTGACAAAATGTTGTCTTGCTCTGTGGTACTGAGTGCAGTAGGACAATAATATTATCTGCTACATTCATATTGGTAATATCGTTCATATTTATATATATATGAAGTATCATTTTTGCGAGGTAAAGTGGAACAGTTTAGCTAGAAGTACTGCATTTCACTTGCACCCTTTTATCAGTGTCTATTAGACTATCACTTGCACCCATTACACCGAGTTGCACACCTTTTGTCACTGTAAAGCTGTTTACACCTTTTTGTCACTGTAGAGCTGTTTACACCTTTTTGTCACTGTAAAGCTGTTTACACCTTTTTGTCAATGTAAAGCTGTTTACACCTTTTTGTCACTGTAAAGCTGTTTACACCTTTTTGTCACTGTCATGTGGCAAACTACTGTCACTTTCCTCATGTTGTTGATGATATTATATAGAGTTATGGGGGTATAGTGTACATATATACCATAGCTCATTACCCTAAGTAAGAGGACACCAACGTATATCCATAAAAGTATCACTTGCAGTATTCTGTCATTGCACAACAGAATACACTGCATTGATCGCTTCATTAATATAATCCACTGTACCCTTTCCATCAGCGGTTTATATAAAGCCACAAGAAGCCTGAACCATACCGGCTACAGAAACTGAAATCGGGTTATCACATGGTATAATAATAATAATGTATGTCACTAGCGCTTTATGCAATGCCTCAAAGCGATGGTCCAGTGGCTGCAGCCGAAGCGCGCCTGACCCAGAAGTGTAAGAGCCGTATTCTGTATGGATGATCACCAGGACAAATCCTATCTCTTTACAAAAAGTGACCAGATGTAACGAGGCAGGTGTTTCAAATCCTGCTCCCGAAACCGCCATTTTACGTCCCCATCTGATGGACGAGAATGCACATCAGTTTTTTGCCATTTACCAAAAGGCTGAAGGAGAGGGAAGGATTTGTTTAATACAGCTAATTGCTGTAATTTACAAATTTTGTACACGTCCTAGAAACAACCCTGTTTGGGAAAATCGAGCACTCTACCACTCAGCCAACTACTTTGAAATTGTATGCCGCACATTCTCTATCCACTGATCTAGCCAACTGATGATAACTGATGATAGCAGGAGTATTTACTCACAATATAAGGACATAGAGTAGTTGATTAATGATCGTCTTGATGGATCCTTTTAAAACCAGTGCTGTGGCAGAGCGGATAAGGTTGGTGGCTCTAGAAGCTATGAATTTCAGCAACTTGGAGATCCAGGGTTCGATTTCCGGGTCGGGCCCAGTAGTGTGGGTTTTTCATCTGAGAGCAATCACGGTGTTCCCATGCGAACGACTTTCTCAAATTACAAAAATCCAAATTTGACTTCAAATTTATTAATTGGATGACCACCCAACGTGAAATTTAAAAGCCTTTTCTTCTCCCACTTCGGTGGTCGCTTAGTGTCGTAAAATTAAATAAGCCTTCTAGGCCGATTGTTATTATTATAAACTAATTATCACGCCATATTCATGCCCATCACTCTCTACAACAGCCTCTGTCCACTGAGCTAAGCAATAGAGGTTTGCATGCGTTTGAATTATGTTACGTGATGTAAATATTATTGTCAACAGCCAATCATCATCTGTTAATCAGGCCAATCAGCAATAGTTACGGCTATACCAAGGGTATTTTTATATTACAATAGTGCTAAATTTGATGAAATGACATCACATTCAGATCCTGTATAAGACATAGCTGATTACTGCAGCATAGCATGATTATTTACTTGAATTGATTGATTGCCTACGTCAGAGAAACAACTATCCTATATATTGATCACAACCACAGCAACAGTAACTACCCACTACTCATCTCAATACGATAACATTAGTCAAATACATAACTTGGGAGTATAACGGGTTAATGATATCATACACATATATAGGTGGAGACATGAGTTGATTTTTACTTTGCAAGAGGATATTACTAAGGACGAATTAACAGTATTAATATATAACTAGACAAAGACTATCGTTTCTTTTATTACTAAATATTAACATTAAAGCATTTAATATGTATTAAATATCTTGGAAAAAGATGGATGGACTATGTATAAAATCTCCTAAATTTCCAAATTCTACTTGTAAGCACTTTGCCAGGAAAAGGGCACTGTAAGTATCTCACATTTGATCCAATAATCAATGTGTGACAGTTCCCTAAACATACAAAGATTCCAAAGGCAATACACCCCACTATAACTTATGATAATACAGTTAAGGATGATTTCTTTCGTTATCAGGCATATATAACCTGAAATTATTAAACTACAGGTGATTTGGAATTATGAAACTACCGGTAATCTGTACACTTTTTGGAGTATATAGATAATTTTTTAGTGTTACAATATTTCTGGGAATACTACAGCCCTAACTCCACAAAAACATCCATCTTACATAACACATGCATAGCAAAGTACTTTTTGAGCTATTCGTAGAAATCTGGAGAGACATGTCATTTAGAAAGGTCTTGAATGTTTTTTGTAAAATTGGGAGAATCGCTTTAGCTCATCAATCTATCTATACCGTACACTTTCAATTTGTAGGAAAGTGTGCAGGAGGATTGATGAATTCTGGAGAGGGGAGGGGGTCTCTCCCGATAGAGCCGGCAATGTGATGTACTTTCAGTAAAATTAAAAGTATCAGATGCCCAATAGTTTGATTGGTTGGCTCAGTGAATGATGTACTTTATCTCATAATAACTTTTTAAGATTAAATAAACTAAAGTCACTCTTTCTGATCATAGAGCCGTTAACTAATAATTAAGCTGATTAGATAATGTTGATAATCTATCATTAGTACGTCTATATAATGTCAAGTGACACATGTATAATGACCAGTTGACCGCGTTCAAACAATCTGACAATACCCACATAGGATCAGTGACAATAATACATAAGTGCATACCTAAACTAAGATGTCTAACTACCGGTCACCTAATATTGTAGAGTTGTCCGGCAGAATACAGTGCAGGGTGCGTATTGAGGGGAAATAAACAAGGGCTATTTACAGGTTTGTACATAGTATTAAAAAGCCGCCTATATCTCCTCCTATAGTTCACACTTTTTTGACGATAATGAAAAAATGCCACACATGATCCCAATTTTATTAGCCATTGCTGATTTTGTCCTAATAATAATAATAATAGTGATATTAATAATATAATAGTAATAATTAATGTTGTCAATCAATCCCATTGTGTGACTGGACTAGTTTGTTTTATTACTGAGGTATTTATAGAATTGCTACATGACACCACCCACTGTGTATGATACATGCACAGTCCAGATGTTCCTTCCCTAAACAGTGGTCCATGTACCCAGTGACTGTGCCCATGCTTTGCCCATGCTCTGCCCAAGGTGCCCAAGGTTCCCAATGTTCCCAAGTATTTAAGATACATCAATGTGGTCACATACTACCATAATCGAGGCAGGTTTGAAAATGGTCCTTCTGCTGATAATAAACATTGGTGCAGAAGGTCAACAACCATGGTCTATTTGTCAAGTTTCCTGATCTGTTCTCTACGACACTGGAATATGGTCGTCATCATCCTGGCATTGAACCCGGGACCCTGCAGTTACAAGTCGGACACTCTATCCAGAGGGAAACTACCGGTCCTCTACAAAAGCCTCACCGGACAGGCTACTCACAAACGGATGTTTGCGCTTGTTGGATCGACGCAAATTAAAATGTCAATAACAGTGGTGTATAGTCGTCATCATCCTGGCTTCGAACCCGGCACCCTGCAGTTACAAGTCGGACACTCTATCCACAGAGCTGACCACTGGTCCGCTACAACAACCTTATTGGACAGGTTACTCGCAAACAACCATTCGCACCTTCTTGATTGGTGCAAATTAAACTGTCAAGAACAGTGGTATGTTTGAACCTGTGTTACTATACCAACCGTTTGTGATTGTGTGATTGGTGCATTTTGACGACGCCCTTTGCCACGAGATGACCAATGGCGTCAGTGTGCGTGTCCTCAGTTGACCATGAGTGTGTGCGACTCAATGGGGGCAGCAGAGTCGTATAGTGTATCGGTATCTTTGGTTGGTTCCCCGGCAAGTTGGCATTGATGGGACAATGTGCCCGCCCCACAGTCACAGAAGAATCTAAACAGGAGATAGGAAATGATTAATGAAGTGATTAATGAAATGATTAATGAAATGATACCACAGATTAATATGATTAGTGCAGCCCATATAGGTGCCCTCTATTTATAGCAACATTATATAAATGTGAAGTAGTATTGAAACAGTGTCAAATGGAAACTTATCATCCGTAACCTGTAACAAAATACCCCCATCACCATAACACCCATAACATCCAACTTAACCAGCCTTCTTGAATTGATTACCTTAAGTAGCCATCTATATCACCACCATACCATACTTCAGCCAATAAATAATTAGTCACCTTGCATGTTCTGTATTTTGTGATTTTGTGCGCATATATTTATGTATATGGACTCTTGTAATTCATAGCTAAATGCACCGCTCGTATAATGCTGTATAAACGGAACATTCAGTAGATGCACGTAAATGTACTACTGGCTATGTAGGACTGTGAAATGAATGAATTAATAGGTTAACTGTCCCTTTTCAACTCAGAGATTATATGAGCCACCCAAAGCCTTTGATATACCAGTTAGAGCCACTGGAATAAAGAGCTCAGGGGTAAGTTATGATACACGTAAAATATGCATCCGTTGCATGCACACGCTATAGTTGAAGCTGCCCATATATATGCCCCATCCCAATGCATACCATCACTGTAACACTGTGCTGCTGTGCAAATTACAAGTTCATGGTGGCCATGTCATAGAAACTTAATTCATTAGAAAGAATTAAAATCTTCAAGGAATATTAGCGGCTGTACACAACTGTGGACTTGATGTTAATGGATGCGATATTGGTACCAAGATAAATGCATTCTTTTGAAGCAGTACACCTGTATGCCAATATTAAACATTTGATTCTCAACAAAATGTAGGTATGCATTTTATATGAATATCTATTCACAGACCATATGGTATCCATTAACATTGATTGATTGGGTTTCCTGGCCCTTTCCAACGCAGAGGTTATATAAGCCACCCAAAACCTTTCCCAGGGGAAAATATTTGTAGTGGAATGGTTTAATTACAAGGTATATTTTTACAAAAGGAGGGTTCTTTTAGAGGCTAAATTGTGTAGTATGTAAAAATGTGTTAATTGTGTTATCTCGATACTGTGTATGGTATAGATTGGACTGAATGATTGTGCTTAACCTTTTTGCTTTAATAGCGCCGCCGTTCTCTATTTTTTCCTAGTAGAGGATCACTGGATTGTTGACCATGATCCAGCCAGTCATACACTGAACAACAAGAGAGAAGGCAGCATGCACTATTTCTAAAGTCTTTGGTATGACCCAATCTCCAGTGATCCATCTCTAAGCCACTATTCAATCTCCTGATTTCTTGATGAAGGCTTTGACAAAGGGTAATCAAATACATGCACAAATCCAGGTAACTGTAAATCTTCTATTTTACTACTTTTAGTCTATAAAGGGTGATGAATAGGTTTCCTGGTCCTTTTCAATGCGGAGGTTATAGTAGCCACCAAAAGTCGTTGATATACCAGTTAGAACCACTGCCCACTGGAATATAATTACCATCACTCCGTATTGGAACTCCTGACCTTGCGATCACAAGTCCAACGCTCTATCTCAACTGAGCTAAACGGTCAGAAGGCAACATCTACCATTTTAAAGTCTTTGGTATGACCCGACCTTCAGTGGTCTCTCTAAGCCACTATTCAATCTCCTGACTAGCTGGAGGATGCAGATGATGATTTCTTTGATGAAGGCAGTCAGTCACTATGAGGAATCAAGTACATGTGCCAATCCAGGTAATTGTAAATTTTACAATGTTTTTCTACTTTTATTCTATAAAGAGTGGGTGAGTTTATTAGAGCATTCGGACATCCTGATACTTTCAACAACAAGGTAATAATTATGAGCCACAAGGAAAGTAAAATATTACAGAATGTAGTCTTACCGGTCATGAGTCACAAACTCTACAATATGTCCCGCGTGGCATCTTCTGATACAGTTGACACAGATAGCATTACG
>JAODAI010260947.1:0-10180 GCA_027575025.1 Scotoplanes globosa | reverse complement strand
CTGACCTATATCTAGCAAACTTTTGACACATGGCCCCTCTTTGACCTCATCTCTCATGTCACGTGACCACTATTGGCGCCAATATCAGTACACTACTGCACACACCCTATGTTATAATCTAATCATTCCTGACTTTGCTATCATACAACCTAGTCGGAATAATTTTTGACAATTTTATATTCTTAGATTTTAATGGGAAATTAAAGAGGGGTATATTAACTTTATTTTGATATCACCACAGTCATACAATTATGATTTTTGGAAGATGTTAAAAATTGGAAGCGAAATTGTTTACAAATCCTTGTCAATATGTTCCTTGTACAGGTAAGGACCTTGCTTTTGGTCATTATTTGAAATAATAATGCCATATTATTAGATAACCGTATATTTGACTCAATATTTGTTTCCTCATTGAACTAGTTATTACGATAAGAATCTTTGTCATTCTGTTGCATGTGCAGGTAAAGACATCTCTGGGCAAGGGCCGCGCTTTCATTCGCTACAGTCTTGTGCATCACCGTCTGGGGGATACCATTCAGCACTGTGTGTCCAGTGAGGACATTACAAGGTAAAGAATTGATGAAAAATAACAAATTGACTATGAAAATAGGACGTAAATTATTGTGTTTCATTGTAGAGGTGAGACATGGAAGAAGCTCACTCGAATCAGTCATTTGAAATTCCGATTCAAGTCCGAGTCATTCTTGTTTGATTAAATAAAACACTGGAGTCGAGTCATTTGAAATTCTGACTCGAGTCAAGTCAGATCCGTTTGGTTTGATTAAAATCAAGGGACTCGAGTCAAAAAGATTGTGACTTGGGTCGAGTCCGAGTCAAGACAAGTTAATGACTTGAGCCGAGTCCAAGTCCCCCAAATATGTGACTCGAGTCAAATCATCGACTCTAGGGAGTCAAGTCATTCACTCTAGGGTGACTCTAGGGAGTCAAGTGAGTCAAGCCATTGACTCTAGGGAGTCAAGCCATTGACTCTAGCGAGTCAAGTCTAACGAATCAAATTTGGTCAAACTTTGTGTGCAATTTCCCATTTCAATTTTGAACATATTTGGTTTGGTGCATAGTTAACACCTGTATACACAATGTTCAAATTTCACCGATAATGGGTCAACTATGGTAAAAAATTTCAATGGAAAACTGCACACAAACTTTCGTTGCATAGTTAGCCAAGACTTGGAATTTGACCAATGTGTTTTTACAGTGTAGCTTCGGCATGGTATACAATGATATACACTAACAATTGTTCAGGCTAAAACAGCTTGTGCCATTATTTTCTACAAGCTAAATACTGCATTCTACAAGTAATTAGCATGTAGATCAATGCGAAGCGTGGACCCTGTATCCGTTTATCGCTTCATGATTTAAGTTATGGAGTTACATTGTCAACCCTGTTCAGACTATACTCGTACTACATAACTTGATTAAAACCCCAGTATCGTCTTACATTATTGTTTCAGCCAATGGTACAACCAGTCGTCGGTCCTATGTCAACCCCGCACATTCTCCATCATCACAAATGACCTCTATGACCTCAACGACATTCAGTTTGATCTAGCGCCCTCAGGTCATGAACTCGATGCAGGCTGGCCTACGTTTGCCCGTAATGTGGTGGGTGCTGGATCTTACATGTGGAGTCCGCCTACCAGATCGTCTAGCATGAGTAGTGTGAGCTCATCGCAGGTCAGTTAATAGTAATTATGTAATATGTTAAAAGGATAGTCCACCCTCATTTCAAAATAATTTAGACAGTCAAGGAAAATAACATAATACCATATACCAAATTTGACACTTTTCGTACGTTACAATTTCAAGAAATCACCATTTAAAGTTGTTGTTTACGCCTTCTTAATTTAAATTTGAGAACAAGCCTCTGACGTATTGTACTGTGTATTGTGCTGTGTGGAATACTGCCACACAGCATAGAGGCGGCTAGCGTACGCGCTACGTGTAAAAATGCAAGCAATATCATACGCGTGCTGTACCGGCAAATATGCATTTTCAAATCTTGGCGGCAATTTTCATTATTTTAAATTCATCATTTTTGAAGGAAAACCGTCATAATTTTTCCCTTTCTATACCCTCCTTGGTGTTTGGAATTGATTTATAGGATTTGGGTGAATTATTAGGTGTATCTATACATAAATTCCTTATCTACTCCATAGTTTTATATGGAAATTACACAGTAAGTCAATACAAATTTTCTCCTACCAATATTGCAACTCGTTTTCACCAGGCTTTGAATATTAATGAGGACTGCGCGTTCATAGCGTCCAAAGTTAGGTCCTTGTTACGTCGTTTTTGTTACATACATTTTTACAAAAAAATGTATTATGATGGTTGTTCATTAAGGTTGGACTATCCTTTTAAGTTGAGTTTAAGTAAGAAAGAATTGTTATCACATACCTCCTAATATGATCCTGAATCTCCATCCTAAATCATCACGAAAATTCATCAAGGCATTAACATTACCCGTGGAAACCAACAATTCCGGCAAGCCATTCTACTCATTATTAACAGCTCTCAGTTAGGACAACTTCCTAATGTCATCTAACATGGAATCCTCATAGCTCTAATTTAAGGTTATAACCTCTGGTACCTCTGGTACCACAACATTACAGCTTAAATCTATCATCTAAATTCATCTTATCAACTGGTACATTAACGGCTTTGTGTGGTCTATATAACCTCTGTGTTGAAAAGGGTCAGTTGACCCAATCAATCAGTCAAACTAGTCAATTAACTGATGAACCACCTTTTGAATATGTGTGTCCCCATTGATCATAGATGCTGTACTTACTATTGGTCATTTCAGTGTGTACGCTATTGATTTTAGCTGTTCCTCCTCCTTATTATTTTGTTTCAGCCCAGCCTAGCTGACAGCAGCAAGGTGTCCGAGTCGACGCCCGAGACCGCGCCGTCCCCCGCTGACATCCGGCTGGAGAGACTACAGTCCGAGCTGGCAGAGTGCGAGCAGTGTAACCGAGACCTGAGACGTCTCCTGCAGACCACTCGGGATGAACTCCAGGAGAACCGGGGTATCGCCATGGACAGCGAGGTGCGACTGAACTCTGACCTCACAGACCTGCAGCGCAGGTACCAGGAACTGGCCTATCACAGCGACCGGTCCACGGCGGCCGCGGCCACCGCAGAGGACGACAGAGACCGCGCCGTCCGGGAGCTCGAGGCCCTCGGCTCGGAATATCAGACGACAGCTGGCGAGCTGAGAGAGAGGCTAGAGACACTGAAGCTACAGTTGAGCAGTGAAAGCTCGATGCGACAGAAACAGGAGGAGGAGCTGAGGAGCCGGTGTCTGGAACATCGGAACCGGATCGCGGAGCTCGAGATGGCCGTTAAGGGGGCGGAGGTGGAACGGTCTCGGTCGATGGATTCTGAGGTCAAATCGAGGTCGCGCCTCGAGGCGGAGGAACTGAAGAACGGAGCACTCGAGAAGAGGATCGAGCGGATGTCTGCGGTCGCGGAGAACGATCTCACCGCGAGAGCCGACCGACTGTCCCACGAGTTTGAGTCCGTGGACCTTCTTCGGTCTCTGCTGATACGGCTGTCTGCGACGGAGAGTGGAAACGCCGCGATGGCCGCGATGAAGAAAGAGTTCTACAACAAACTGGAGCAGTTGCTGGGCGTTACAGGGAGGGAAGGAGGGGATCTTGAAAAGGAGGAGGGTCATGTCGAGGTACTGGATGGAGCTCTCAGTCGACTGCAGCGAGACATTGAATCTTCACAAATGGGTCTTGAAGAGGCGAAGGTGAAAGTGTCGAGTGTCCAGGGCTCGGATGCCGGAGCCTCTCGAGAGGACACTGACCCTCGGGCGACAAAACGACTGGAGCGTGAGTGTCTCGAGAAGGAGTGTCTCGAGAAGGAGCGTTTGGAGAAGAAACGTTTGGAGAAGGAAGTGGTGAAGTTGAAGCTGGCCGCTGAAAAGAGGCAGAATTTGTTGTTGGACCGAGAGATGCGATTGAAGGAGAAGACCAATCAGCTGACCCAATTATCAGGTGACCTGAAGCAGGTGAAGGCCTCAGTCAGCATTATCATGGAGAGTCGTGAGTTGATGGTGCAGAGTGTACCGGACCTGTCATCTCAACCTGGCTCTCAGAGCTACTACAGTCCGCACACCCCAGCTTCTGTGGCCAGCAAAGCATACCTGGCCAATCTGAAAGCCCTACCAGACTTTATGAGATCGATGGAGAACGAACTGCACCATCTCAGCACTGATGTCAAGAAGTTAAGAGAGGATTCCTCGGCTTCGGATGTCGAGAAGCAGGATTTGGTGAAAAGATTGGAAGAGGAGGGTAAGACGAAGGAGAAGGTTATCTGTGAAAGGAATCAAATTGAGAAAAGTATGGAGGAGATGAAGTGCTCTCTGGACGAGAGGCTCCTTCTCTTGAATACTTCAGAAAGTGAGGTTAATTGTTTGAAGGAACAGGTTCTGTGCAAGGAGCAAGAGGTTTGTGAACTTGAGAAATCCAGTCAGAACGAGAGTAGAAAACAAGATGAAAAATGTGTGGAGTTAAAATTTCAGATATTTCAGCTGGAGCAGGAAGCAGCCAAAGTAAAGATAAAATTTGAAAACGACCAGATTGAGACCAGTCAGAGAATCGTCCAGGAGAAACAAAACTGGGAGCAGGCGTTACAGACAAGAGGGGAGTCAACGACGATGGATTCCGACCGAAAAAAGATTGAATCGTTGCGATCTGAGCTGGCGGAGACGAGACAGTGGACGGTGGAGTTGGAGGAGTCTCTCAACAGTACGGACGAGGCGCGGAGTCTGGAGCGCTCCAATCTGGAGGACGGGTACGAAGAGAATATCAGCGAGGTCATCCGAGGTCACGAGAACAAGGTAGAGTTTATGTCTGATCAGTTCCAGTTGCTGAAGAACGAGTTAGAGTCGATCACCCTGCAACGGGACGACCATCTGCGTAAGAGAGAGGATCTTGAAAAGGAGCTCTCCGAGACGGAGAGGAACTGCGAAGCCCTGCGGTCAGAGAGAGACGACATTCGACAGGAACATGACGATTATGTCGGGGAGCAGTTGACACAGACGGATGAATACACGGCGTTGATTGGTCAGTACGAAGCGTTGAAGCTGGAATTTGACACGTGTACCGACCTCTTCCAAAAGGAGAGCGACAGTTTGGAAGCCAAGGTTGAGACGATAAGGAAACTGGACTTGGCCCTGGACTGCGCCCGGGAGACGGGTCTTGAGTATCAGCGGACCATCGAAGAGAAGAACCAGAAATTGTTGGAGCAGAGAGACGAAATGGGAGAGTTGGAGCAGAAATTGAAAGAGTCCGAAGGAGAGTGCGCCAACTCCAAAGATGTTATGAAGAGAGAGGTGTCGGCTATCGAATTCCAACGCAGCTCCGACGCAATGCAGTATCAACAGAAGTTAGAGGTAAGATTAAGGGTTACTTACAATAATATGTCACCTGCCACCACAAAAGCAGTGGGGGGAAATTGAGATTATGTAATATTATGATTGTATAGTTCAAGGTCTTTAAAATGATATATAATATCATGTGGTTTAGAGTAATCACTCAACTCTCACCAGTTGCTCCCAGTTAGCTGTCTGTATGGCAGTGGCCACACCCCGGTAACTATGTCGGTTCATGGTATTAACCTAGTGAGGGGCGTCCATCGGATGAGGACGTTAAAAGGTGGTCCCGGGGCAGGACTACCTGTCTCATTATTCTAGTCTAGCCACCTTTCCACAAATAGTAGGAGTTATCTCGGATGATCATTACTTTTGTTTGTTTGTATCGTTAACTCTGAATAGGACTGGCATATAATTGACCTATCTGGTACTAAAATAACCTTGCTGTTGATGTGCCGTTAAGCATTTGTCTCTCTCTAACTGATATATCAAAGGTAGCCAGCCTGAAAATGACAGGCATTGGGGTATACAGATTGGTCTAAACTCTAATCCTGGATGATAACTCTGAATGATTATATCCACACAACGGGATACTTCTGTTTCAAGCAGACTGGTGGTTGGCTACTGAAGTATATGCCCAATATCTCCAAGGTCCAAGGGTCAAATTAATGTGACAGAATTGTTTAGCAGTATTTACTAATCAATATCCTAATTAATTAATATATACTCTATATTGATTAGCAGATTTGTAGCGGTGATAATGGCTACGTCAAAGGCTTCTTTGGCTGGAAAATTTGACCAAAAAATCCTCTGGCTGACCGGTATGCTAAGTGGATAGAGTGTTGAACTTGTGACCGCAAATTCACTTATTAAAATATCAAAGGCTTGTTTGGCCCTTATAATAACCTTGTCATTCACAATCCTCTACACATCAATTTAACTGACAAGCTAATTTTTACCTTGCAGGGGTCAAATCTCGCATTTTTGATAACAAGCTAAAAACAGCTAGTGCCAATATTTTGTACAAGCTAATTCAGCAAGGGATAAAATGATATACACTAGCCGCTGTACTTGATAAAAACAGCTTGTGCCATAATTTTTTACAAGCTAAATCCAACATTCTACAAGCAATTAGCTTGTGGAACAATGCGAAGTGTGAACCCTGCCTTGTTAGTTTATGGAATGATATAGTCTGCTCTTTTCTTTTGTCTTATTTTGCCCAACACCAGACCATTGAGAATGCTAATATTGAGCTGAATCAATGGAGGGATAAATGTCAAGAACTGGAGGAACTATCGGTCGGTGTCCACGAAGAACTAAAATCACTGAAAAACAGCTCAGACAAATCATCAGATGTATTGAAAGAAAATGTGAGATCTTTTAAAACAATAGTTATTTAGAAATTTTATTTTGTATGCCAGCTGACAAAAGTAGTGCACGGCATGAGAGTTGGTTAACGTTTCTGTTTAAGGATATGATGTCATCAAATGTGATACGATCATATCAAAGACTTAAATGGGAAATGTTACCTGACTTATTAGTGATGATCACATAATAATAATAGTAATTGATTTATATAGCGCCCTATGTATCCGCAAATATTCAAAGACTCTTCACATTAATACCGTGCTCCGACAAACCTAAGCATTATATGCAGTATCGCCGCAAGAACCATGCCCCTGGGCATGAAGATAAAGTGCCCAAAGACACATGCCAAACTAACCAGCAAACGGCGCTTTGCATTCGAACACAGACATGTTGCCCGAGCAACTGGGTCATCTTGACTTATCAATGAGAATTGTTGGATGATCAATAGTCAATTGTTGAGTCACATGTAACTGAAAATGTCTTTTTGGGGATGACATTAAATCTCTGAAAACAATAAATCTACTATGGGACTTTACTTGTAAGGTAAGGAAGCTTAAAAAATAGAGGGGACAAAATTTCCTATCAAGTTAAATATCATTGGCAATTGGGTGTTGGTCTACTTTGTCTGGTAGATTAATTTCATGCAAATGATCTCTGTTGTCTGTATCTGAACATATCATTTGAGGTAAACAGAGAATACATTAATGGTTGATATATGCTGCATATCATATGTGACCCATCCCCCCAAATGTAGGCAATTGCCACCAAAAATGAAAAGTATTTTATGGCATGTCGTTTGATAAGCTAGGGCACCCTTTGCTTTCGTTTGATATATAATTTGCCTAAATCGGACAAATATTATAAAATTATGGATATTTTAAAACATGCCTTATGGTACATTTTAGAGAAGAAAAAGGTGATAAAAATGACATCATAATTGGCAAAATGTGGACTTTGAATACAAAATTAGTCCACATATTGCCGTAAACTATGACTTTCTGTGTTAAATTCCCAATCAAACATGTTTTTTAGTCAAATATAATAATACCACAATAATGAACATGTGAAATACCAAAAATTCATATTTTGAGTACTATTCCACTTTTTTGTCAATTTTAATGACCTTCATATTTGCTGACAAACGCCTAATATTGAAATGATGGTCACATACATACAGTACATTCATTATTACTTCATCTTTTGCGAATTAGAGAATTACTGTAAATTAGCTACTACTGCGTGACATTGTTTTAGTTAGGCATAATACATCAATTGATCGATCGATCAATCAATCATGATATCTTGTTATTGTTGTGTGACTGGCTATCTCAGTGGATAGAGCGTTCGACTTATGATCTCAAGGTCTGGAGTTCGAATCAGGAGTGATGATGATTATATTCCAGTGGCTTCAACTTGTATATCAAAGGCTTTGGGAAGCTCATATAACCACTGCATTGAATCAATGAATCAAATAGCTCAGTTGATAGAGCGTTGGACTTGTGATCGTAAGGTCTGGATTTTGAATCTGGAGTGATGATTATATTCCAGTGGCTCTAACTGGTATATCAAAGGCTTTGGGTGGCTCATATAACCATTGTGTTGAAAAGGGCCAGGAAACCTATTCATTCATTCATTTATTCAAATAAGTTAGTTAGAAACAATGTTCAGTGGTGCTGAATGTTAAACAGAAAAGGCGCTCTTGGAAATAGATGCGTCTTCAATCTTCTTTTAAAGATGTTGACGTTTGGAGCAACCCTGATGTTTATGGGAAGTTTGTTCCAAAGGTCAGGAGCTGCGACAGAGAAGGAACGGCGACCGTAGGTAAACAGCTTCCATTTAGGTATGGTTAGATAGTGCTTGCTGAAAGAATATGGATTGATTAAGCTGGATAGATAGCGTGGGCCAAGACCATTTAACACTTTGTAGATAATAACCAAAATTTTTAATTCAATGGAAGATGAAACTGGCAACCAGTTGGAGGGAGATGCTGCAAAATAGGCCTGATGTGGTGGTATTTCTTGGTGCGATCTACAATTCTGGTTGTAGTATTTTGAGCACGTTGCATAAGTTTCAATTGGTTGTTAGTTACAATAGTCCAACTTTGATGACATGACGGCATGCTCTTAATTGTTGAGCCCGATATAGTGGAAAGAAATGAAAAGGGCCAGGAATCCTAATGAACCTAGTTTTGTTATTTATGACTATCTATATATCTCCATGTTTCTCTTTCCCCAGCTTAGAGATCGCGAGTCAAAGTGCAACAAACAAGCTGACCAAATTCTGATCTTAGAGAAGAGTTTAATTAAGGTAAAGTTGAACCATTTCAAGTACAGTTGCATTATGCACTTGTCAATTGCAATCAACCTCCCCTGGGGACTCCGGGAATAGTGGGGAACTAGCCGGGATTTAGCCGCAGTGCCGGTAATTTCGCGGGGAGTTACAGAACGAAATAGGGCCTGGAAAATATTATAACATTAGGCATATTTGAAAAGTGCCGGGACTTTATCCGGGAGTTACTTTAATATTTTCCCCGCACTGCCGGGACTTTGATGCTGATGTAACACTTTTAGAAATTACATTCCCGGCTAGTTCCCCGCTAGTCCCAGTGGATCACCAGGGGTCGGGATCGCAATTGACATGTACACTACTATTGAGTTATTTTATGCTGTATTGGGTTAATTTATGCTGTATTGGGGTTAATTTAGATACTAATATGTGTTTTATTGAAAGACATCTTGAGTTTCCCTTTAGCTGCTTTTAATATATTCAAACTATCCAAAGTTGACACAAACTTGTATAATATGTGTCATTCAATATGGTAGTGCTTCTGTCACTTTGGCAATTACTGATTCAAGATTGCCATAATATAATTTAATAATGTCTGTTGGCAATATATAATAATACTGGCCTGTAACACACTTTATGTTACAACGATAAGCGACCACCGAAGTGGAATACGTATCAATACTTTTAAATTACAATTTCACGTAGAGTGGCAGTCCAACCTTGAAAATTTGATGTCAAATTTGGATATTTTCTTCAAATTGAAAGTCATCCGTATATAGATATATATTTGTTGACATATTGAGTGATGACGATGATGTGATGGTGACCATATGCCACCAGAGTGTTTCTTAACTAGGATGTGGGTGAATTATATTATAACCTTGTTCCTGAAAAGGTAGCGAAAAAAAAATTAGCGATTAGATCAAATAATGGACATGTAGCAGGTTGGTGAAATTTTTATTTTTTTATTTTAACATTTCATGTCAGGGTAACTTCTTAGCCATTGGCTAATCTTTCAGAAGGTCCTGTGATGCAACGGACGGACAAGAGGATAGAGGGGAAAACCGGAGTGCCCGGAGTAAAACCTCTAGTTGTAGACATGGCCATCCCATTTGCACGTCC
>JAODAI010260836.1:0-10182 GCA_027575025.1 Scotoplanes globosa | reverse complement strand
TCCGACCGGGAATTGAGCCCCGGTCGCAGTGGTGCAAGAGCGTAGCGCTTACCACTACGCCACAGCCTACTCCTAATTTCATGATGAATATGTCCCTACTGATCCTTTCTTACTTCAGGTACAACAAAGCCTGCAGTGCCTGGCTGATGTGCAGAACTTGGATTCTGTCACGGCTCTGTTTGAGGCTCACACCAGACAGATGCTGACCTCGCTGAAGGGGAACTACCAGGCGTGGGGCAGCTTCTCCGTGGAGAGGGTCATCTTTGACACGCTTCTCCTTCAGGCGGGTGAGTTCCAGTTTATGCTTTGTTTTGGTCGAACCGCGCAACCAGCGGTAGTACTTCCCAAAAAATATTGGGGGTACGCTTACAGGGAAGAATTCCCCATTAAAATATTGGGGGTATACTTACAGGAGATAATTCCCCATTCAAATATTGGGGTATACTTACAGGGGAGAATTCCCCATTAAAATATTGGGGTATACCTACAGGGGAGAATTCCCCATTAAAATATTGGGGGTATACTTACAGGGGAGAATTCCCCATTCAAATATTGGGGTATACTCACAGGGGAGAATTCCCCATTAAAATACTGGGGGTATACTTACAGGGGATAATTCCCCATTCAAATATAAGGGTATACTCACAGGGGATAATTCCCCATTACAACTGCTGTTTTCCCTTGTAATTGCATTTTGTTTCTTACATTTTCGTTTTTCATGCCATGTAATCGATGACCTCCTGGAAGACTGCTAATTGGTGGTGCACTGCCCAAGCTAAGCCATCTCGACTCCCAATTCTGCTTCAAACCGTCTCAAGTCAAAATAACGGGCTCAAGGTTTGCCTCGCCCGTTATTTGACAAAATTGATAGTGCCGCCAGTTTATTTACTACAATAGTCACAAAATTAATATATGTCACTTGATTTTACTGCTTTATTTCTTATTTTTAATTTATTCAGGTCACGTAATCGGTGACCTCCTGGACGACATTATGCCCGTCCTCTCCGTGAACCTTCACCCCGACAAGGACCCCGAGCTGCGACTGAAGCTGTTCTCCCTCCTCTCGCGGCTGGTGGTCAACGCCAAGGGCACACTGGACTCGCAGAGTCACTTCGGTCAGTTTGTGGTGACCGTGGTCCGAGACATGGTCGTGCCGAACTGCGTGTGGCAAGGCGGCCGAACTGCGGGCGCCATCCGAACCACCGCGGTGTCTTGTCTGTGGGCGCTGCTTCAGAGCGGACTGCTGGCATCGGATCAGGTAGGAAATCATGCCATGAATTCCCCATTACTGGCGACTTCCCGGGTTGACCACAGCGACTCCGGAAGACAAGCTGCACACTCTTTTTATTGCATTGTCTGTCTTTAGTTGTTATCATTTTAACGACTTCCGATGCTATTGTGGTCTGCCCAACGGTGACCGGTGGCCTATTTATAAAGTTCATTTCGAGGGTATGCATGGCATATCATTTCATCGTAGTTTCAGTATTTATAATATAAATAGCTAAATACCACCGCTCTTGCATATTTCTCTGGTTACCCTAGCAGCCATCAATTGTGCTGGACATTCCTTGTTCACTCATGCATTGTGTTTGCAGACAAAGTAGTTCTGACCTACATTCACAAAGGTCACCAAGATTGGATTATAAGTTTATGGCCACAGGGGATTACTATGTATTGTTCATGCATGCTTTGCTTGGGCAATTAAATTCACAACTGCTGGTGAAAGCCACATTTATCAGGTAATGGAGGAAATAATGTCATGCAAATGGGGATAATGACTTTCTGTGATTTTAAGAGGGAAATGCTACGATTCAGACACAAAATTATCATGGTTTAGGCTGCTGTAAATACGTATATCTGATCAGCAACATAAAAATGGCCATGACCGGTGTAGAGTTCCACTGAACAGATGCGTGTTTAGGGTCTTGAATATACTTAAATTCTGTAGGACATAAAAAAGATTTTGATGTTCCTTTTTTTCTCTAAAAAAAATATTATTCTGTGATCGCGGAAAATCATTGGGCCTAGGTAAATACTGACGTCTGATTGGTTAGCTCAGTGGATAGAATATTGGACCTGTTATCGATAAATCATAGGTTTTACATTAATATATTCAGGGCTCGAAATAACCGGAGGTACCGAAGGCAATGACCTCCGTGCTCTTCAATTTGGACCTGATGCCCCCAAAATAATTGTATACCAAAGGCCAAATTTTCCATTCACTTTCTGTACTATGAGGCGCCCTTGTCGTGATTATAACTGTCTGCCCTGGTTACCTGGCCATTTTGGCCTTACCTTATTTGCCTTACCTTATTTCGAGCCCTGATATATTTAATTGACCTCCATGTTCTAGTGTCTCTAACTGGAATACAAGAACCTTTGGGTGGCTCTATATAAAATCATTGTTAGTATATATTCTTTGTCGGCAATCAACGCAACGTGTGAAGTGGGAGAAGCCAGAAGGCTTTTAAAAAGCTTCATGTTGGTTGGTCATTGGATTTATAAGTAATTATGTAGGCCCTCATTTGATATCATTGGATTTGTCTGCAATAGCAGACATGTAGGCCATCACTGGATATCATTAGCTTTATCAACAATAGCTTGAGTAATGGGGGAAAGACTACGACAAATGTTGAACTGCGACAGCTGGCTTTTGTCTTGGCTTTGCCATTGAGCTCTACGCAATATGTTAACTTCAATATCTTACTTTATCTGACCTATGCTGTCTATCTGAATTGTAGAACTGGTATTTGTGTTGATCATTATTGTAGTCTATCAATGCTAGCCATAATAAATGGGGGCTAACGCAAGTAATTCCACGGGTTACTGTCAGTGTCCGGAATACTTTTTATTTTACTGAGGTTCCTTTGGGGGGAAAAAACGGGGAAAAAAACGTCCGTAAATTTATTTACAGGAGTTACTTTTGTTATGTAAATTTACGGAGGCTCTTTTGAGGAAAAACAGGAGAAAAAAACCTCCGTAAATTTATTTACTGGAGTTACTTTTGTTATTTCGAAGGCTTTTTGTATAGCAATATAAAAATACATTTTACGTTGTCAAAAAACACCTGCGTAATTTTTTTACGGCATTACGTGGGTGGAATCTCCCCCCCCCCCCCCCCGTCTATTTCTGACACTGGTTGCTAATTTGTCCTCGTGCTCGATGTTCAGCCCAAGAAATTTTCAGCATGGTTCAGTGTTTCGTGCAACTCACAGTAAAGTCTGTGGATAGTGCCATTCAAACAAAGTGTGACAAATGAGTGAGAGTCAATAAACCTAATCACTCAATTATAGTAATACAAAATTTAATTTAATAATAAATTAGTAAATTAATTTCTAGCCCCGCCAATCAGCTCAGCTAAGTGAATTTCTAGCCCTACCTATCGGCTTAGTTTTGAAAGTGTTTAGTTTATAATCGCAAGGTTACGGGTTTGGATTCCAGAATGTGGCATATATCCAATGTTTCCAATTGATATAGTAATCATTTTTGGTGGCACTTACAACCGCAATTGCCGAGGAGAGCAAATATACTTCCACCAAATTATCTTGCGATGGTTTTAGCTATTATATATTAACGGCTTTAGGTGGCTCATATAATATTGTCATTTGAAAGGGCCAGGAGATAGAATCACACAATCTAGCTCCTCCGATTGAGCTACTCATGGTGACACTATTAAACTTTAAATATTCAAAAAAAATACTACTATTAAAAGGATAGATAGTTCACCCTCAATTAACACCCGTCCTAATACAGGATCTAACTTTGCACACTATGAGCGCGCTATCCTCATTAATATTTAAGACCTTGTGAAATTGTGATGTCATGTACTCACTCAGTTGTAATATTGCTGCGAGAAAGTTTGTATTGGCTTACTGTGTAATTTCCATATCAAAACTATGGAATGGATACATAATTTTGATGTACAGATACACCTCATAGTTCACCGTAATCCTATAAATCAATTCCAAGCACAAAGAAGAATATTGAAAGGAAAGAATTATGACTGTTTTCCAACTAAAATTATGAATTTAAATGAATGAGAATTGCTGCCAAGTTTTGAAAATGCATATTAGCCGGTATAGTGCGTGTATGATATAGCGTGCATTTGTACATGTGGCGCGTACGCTACCGTTACAGTAGATACAGACCTTCACGTATGAGAATCCCAGGAGAGCTTTTTTTCAGTTCCTGGGACATTTAAGGAGAGCTTTTCGCTCTCCTGGACATTTTGCCCATTTTTTTCTTGTCTATATTTCTAATACAACAGGTCCAAATGTAACAGTTTCTATATCATTAATATCGCATTGCGATTTGACACCAATATTAGTAAAGTAAAACGAGTTTTACCCTCAGAAAATAAAATTAAAACCAACAAAAAAATTTAGGAGAGCAATCGATTGCTCTCCTGAGCACTTTTCAGGAGCATCTTGGAGCGCGATCGCGCCGGCGTTCCTTATAAATGAAGGTCTGTTAAAATACCTCGATGCTGTGTGGCAGTATTCCAACCTGAGTACAATACGTCAGAGGCTTGTTCTCAAATTCAATTTAACGAGGCGTAAACAACAACTTTAAATGTTGATTTCTTGAAATTGTAACGTACGAAAAGTGTGAAATTTGGTGTATGGTATTAACTTGTTTTCCTTAATTTTCTAAGCATAATCAATCAACCTATACAGCAATTTGTTCTGTGACTGAATTCAGCCAATCAAATCACTCTTTCCCGTCCAGGTGACGGACAGTATGTTGGAGGACTCGCCCAGCACCTACCCGTTCAACCCGCCGAAGACCAAGGAGGGCTACTTCTTCCGCAAGACCTTTGAGAAGTTCTACAGCGGCAACGCTCGCTGGATTCCGTACATCTGGATGCCGAAGTGGCAGCCGGACTGCACCGACCCGTCTGCACGGTCACTGACCCACTACCAGGAGTCCGACCTGACTGACAAAGAGAGCAAAGCTTGAGGGTGGTCAGATGAATATGAAATGACAAAAATGCTCAAAGAGAGAGACATGAATCGATTAGCAGCAAGGTTCAAATTTAGAATGGCAGATGGGGGCAGGGACAACGTTGGGGCCAGGGATGCCAAGGCAAAATTACATATAACCGTAGTGGGGTCATGACGACAACGGTGCCCAAAGAGAGAGAGGCATGAATCGATTAGCAGCAAGGCTCAACTTTAGATTGGAAGATGGGGGCAGGGACAACGTTGGGGCCAGGTGTCATGGCAAAGTTACATATAACCGTAGTGGGTGAACATCATACAATAAATGTTTTCAATAGATTTGGGATTTTATTTAAGTACGGTACTTCAGAATCCAAGTTTAAGGGGTATCGGCGGACCGCAATGAGCCGCCTGTACGATCCTAATGGCACACTGTCAGGAGATTGACCTGACGGACAAAGAGAGCAAAGCTTGAGGGTGGTCAGATGAATATGAAATGAGAAAGGTGCCCAAAGAGAGACAATAATTGATCGATTAGCGGGAATGCCGGAAGTTAGAATGGAAATGGGGCAGGGATAAAATGGTGGCCAGGGGTACCATGGCCAAATGTTTTATATTTTATCAATTGGTGAACATCATAAAACAAACGGTCAATTGATTATGGATTTTTTTAAGTGCCTCAAATTCAAAGGTAAAGGGATTCAGCGGTTGTATCGAGCCATGTTGCCAACTATGTAATACAATTTAATTTTAAGTATTTGCAATGAGTCTTTTATACAGGGTGTGCATTATGTATGACTTGAATAAAATATTATTAAAACTTTTAATATTTTTTATATAAACATTGACATTGTGAAATACCTTAACCAATTGACATTATTGTCGCCAATCATGAATTTTTAATCTGCAATGCTAATTAATGTATTATTAAAACAAAGAATGATATATTCCTTCTAAATTCATTAGGTTTTACAGGGTTGTTATTCTTAATGTTCATCTTGATAGTTAGTTTCATAATCTGGAAAGATTGGATCGCAGGGAAGTTGATTCATTTGACATTTTGAGGACTATTTTAAGAGTTGAATTCTATTTTTCCCAAATTGTTGTTCACAGTTTATAATTATTTAGAAAACATGATTATTACTGATTGGAACAGCCTCCCAGAGCAAATTAAATTATTAGCTCTTATTTTCAAGTCTCGATTTGGACAGTTATTGGATGAATTAGAAATATCAACATCCTTTTTACTCATTGCATGTGCTGAGTACGGTTTTGACAGTTCCTACGTTTGACTTTCACTTCTCAAGACGGGCGCCTGCTCGATTTCATCTCATTGACTGTTTTACATTTAACACGACAAGAAAATCGTCCACGTAACCAATGTCAATGTTTGCAGGGGATGTTTTAGTCGTTATCTTATGTATGAGGGTTAATCTATTTTTGAAGTTGCTGTAGGTATTGATTGAAAGTATACACCCCTCTTTAAAATGTTACTTTGAAGGTCATCTTACCGAGTGCGTTATTAGAATATTGGATTATATATGGACTGTCACAACTTCTATACAGATCGATCGTCCGTTACTGTAGTATCATATTTGATTGCCCCAAATGACATTGTCTGTGAAAAGGGGCTAAAATAATGTCTAGTTCTGTTTTAGAAAACTGGGTCATAAATTATATCCTGATCGATCGTCCGATGTAGTAGGTTATTTGGTGACCCTCCATGACATTGTGGGTTAAAAAAGGGCAAAATATAAATTTGTGTTTTAAATATGGGATTATATCGGGAAGCTTGTAAATTCTGTAGGAGATTGATCGTCGGCTTACCATAGTAGGATATTGGTGGGCGTAAATGACATTGGAAGTTAGAAGGGCTCAAAATAATTTCTAATCCTGTTTTAGGATATTGGATAATATCCGGAGGGTCGTAAATTCTCGACCGATCGATCGTCTCTAGGAGATTTGGTGACCCTAAATAATATTGTAGGTTAAAAAGGGCAAACACTAAATTTTACTTGGTTCACTGTCTTACAGTAATGATCTTTTGGAGTTCGTAATGTTTCATTGATCTTGCCCAATCTTAGGAATGTAATTGTGTGAAAAAGATCCCAATCAATTCTAGTAACATAATTGTGCTACTGTATTTTTGTATATTTAAATTTGAAGGTAAATTAAATGTGTGTGATGTTTAATAAATTTGTATTAAGGGAGCTTTAAGATATTTACTAAATTAACTATGATGTCTTGTGAAGCAGGCTTGGCTGGCTATTGGCTCTAAATTTGGTTATGGATCGCAATTTATGATAATGGTAAGGATTATTAGCATGTTCTTTTCCACCTTAAAGGCTTAACTAACAATATTAAATCCACTTTGCAATAGCAAATTTCTTTCTTTTAACACCACTTTCATTATTTTCTTAATTGTTCAATATTTCATTCATCCAACTATTTTCTAGTAAGTAGCTTCACTTGTATTTTAGAAAACCTTTTTATAAGGAGTTATGCCAAAATGAGAGTATCGTATATCACTTCTGTAAAATTGCTTTGATTTTATGCAATCTGGTAAGATAGATGCGTTTTGGAGTAGTTACTCTAGTTTCCACCACAACACTCCTATATCCAACAGGGTGGGTTTATCTTAACTCAGTTGACTTGATGCAAATAATGTGCCAACTGGCTTTGCAATCCATGAATGTTTGTAGTCTACATTCAAAACTATTAATTGGTGGTAGCAGTATTTATTCAATATTTCATTATGGAAAAAATGTAATCCACCTTGACCGAGCCTTGGACAATATGAGACTTACAATTATTCTCCCCTTCCATGAATGAAAGATTTGCTAACTAGAAGGGATTTAAAATGAGGTTTGTTTTTCACCGCATGTAAAGGCTGAACGTTATTTCATGCTTTCTGCTATTTGGGTTAGGTTTGTTAGTAGGGGTCTAAAATAGGTTTATTTTTGAAAGGCACGTCAAATGTAAAAGCTAAATGTTATGCTAATATTTTGTACTTCTTTATTTGGAAAGTATGTATTTCTTTGAGTCCGGAGTGATGATGATTATATTACAGTGGCTCTAACTGGTATATTGAAGGCTGTGGGTGGCTCATATAACCACTGCGTTGACAAGGGCCAGGAAACCTATTCATTCATTCATTATTTATTTATACTTTAAAACCGGTATTAGTAAGATTGTTGCAATATAACATGTTAATACATTTGATGGTATTGTAATGCTCAATGTAATACACATACAGAAATGATGTCCTCTTGTTATCTTTTAGCCTAATTTTGAAAATATATAATTTGGATACAGTATGCAATGTGTCACTTTTCTTTCTTTATAAGTAAACCAACTCTTATATCTATATTACAGCTTAGGGGGTAAATATACAAGGGTGTGAGGTCATTAATTTGATTTATGACCGGTGGTGATGTCATCGGGAGGACTAACGAAAACCGCATTTCCCACGAATCGCCTCGTTAGAATTGTCACCCGACATTACAACTCTGGAGAGGACAGGTGTGAGATTCAAATATCACCAGAGTGTTCTAAATCAGCACAGCCTGCAGTCATGCATGCTGTATTGTGTAAGCAGACTTGTATTATCATGATATAATCTGTGTATGCAGGGGTCACGCTTCGTTTGTTTTTCACTAGCCTGGCTGGACCAGTCAAAGGCGTTGCGCATGAGTGAGAGGGAGTCTTGCCTATAAGTGGTAGCACCCAAAAATCTAAAAAAAATCACTGATCTGTTGGACCACCAAGAGTACTTTGCACTGGTCCGCCAGCGTTTTCACTAGCATTTGTCCGTAGACCACTGCTTATTTCGAACCCTGATATGCTACCTAGCCTGCACCAGTACACAGTATGATTGTGCACTTAGACCAATAACTACTATAATTGGTCTTATACTGAAACCAATAGACACAGAGTAGGCAATGAAGCTAATTAATAAAACTGGAAGCTGATATTTCACAGGAAGTATGAATCTGTTTATACAGGATTAAAGTCAGGAAGTCAGTATATTAGACGTAGTTGGATTATGATCATTATGACATGCCCTGGATATTAGTTTTGGATTGAATTTCAATGAGGCAACTTGGACGCTATGCGAGGCGTAGCCAAGGTTTTATACATACGAATATAGTTTTAAAACGACACCTACAATATATATATTGAGATGATATGCATACACAAAATGTTGCCATTTCTATGATATAATACGCAACCACAACATAGCACAACAATAAGCACGCAGCTTGGTTATGCAATGTAATATATATATCAATCCTTTCACACGCTCTTGTACGCATGTTTTACATATTTGCATGTTGGATGCATGCATCACATGCACTGATTTATGTGACATCGGACCGTACCTAGTATGTATGCATGTTTTTATTTGATTTGATATAATTTGACACAACACATTACATTTAAACAATATCATATAATTAAATTATTGAAGTTATATAATTTGATGAAATATAGTGAATTTATATACCTTCGCCTTAGGTAGTGGGAACCCAAATAAGCAAGCTTTCTAGTTTGGCTCTGGTAAAGAAAATAATATTAAAATGATATTATACATAAATATATATAAATAAACAAATGTACTATACAAAGCAAAATAGAAAATTATGTAGATGCACAATTGTAATGATGTATCAAGATTAATTGGGTTGAGAGTTTAGCAGATAACATGTAAAGGGCACGCTTAGGAGAATACAATGAGCAACTGGACTGGAAGATTGAAGGAGGATATTCCAGAAGACTGCCCCTGAATTATTTACATGTGCTTGTCTTCGCTTCGTAAGGGATAAATTGATATGAAGTAAATACTACTTCGAGTACCGTAAAACAAACACACCAAGATGGAAATTGTAGCGGAGAGAGATCGGGAGAATATTAAGTTCCTTACAAAGGGGAGCAGTATGTTCAGTAAAATGAGCATTACAAATATTTCTAATGGCACGCTTTTGAATAAGATGAATGCTGCGAATGGTCACATCGACAGCATTTCACGATATACAAGTAAATTGTAATTCAGATGGGGCAAAATAAGAGCATTGTATTGTAAAAGTAAAGTATATTTAGGCATGAATTGTTTGAGAACATTAACACCATTGATTTGGGCAATCTTACTGACAAAAGAAATCTTCTTAAAGGGATTGTAAAGTTTGTTTCAATGTTAATTGATATTATAGAGCAGAAAAGTATCTACCAAATGCTTCAAACT